>JAREIS010002372.1:0-13188 GCA_030060385.1 Muscicapa striata striata | reverse complement strand
GGCTCTGATGAGCCAGGCTATTGGATCCACATCATTTTTCCTGTGCCTCTCCTGTCTAGAACAGGGCCCTCTAGCCCTGGTTATTATTTCCTTCCTGGGCATACATACTAGAGGCTCCTTCAAGGGGATTCGACAGATCATCTTCCTTCTGTAATACTCAGCACCTTGGTTATGGGAGGCTGAGGCTCCTTCACTGTAGTGGAACTCCCTGAGTTGGTGCACTGTGCTGCCAGGACAGAAGTGGGCTTCCCATCCCACCTTCTCATGTCTTCCCATGGTCATGCAGACAGAACACAGGTCAGCCTGTGGGATGCATCCTCTCTCCCTAGCTGGGGACGTTGGGCTCTGACTTTGGGGCCTGACTTCACAGGTGCCATATGGGAACTGCTCCTCCTCACCTCCTCCATCATCTCCTCTTGGAAGCTCTTAATCCCAGCAGAGACATGAGCCTGCATAGGGCCATTGATCGACTCATAGTTCCTCAGCTTATTGGCGACAGCACCCACTGTCTCAAAGTGTTATCAGCATTAATTCTGCAATAAAGTGGTATATTGAGATGGGTCCCAGGCTGTTGTGATCCCACAACATCTGCCCTGTGAACCTGACCTTGTCAGGGTCATTGTCATGCTGTCCATCCTCCCAAAGAATACCTCAATACCGCCACTTCCCTCAGCTGCTGAATCCTCTCAAGGTCTTCCAGCACATTCTATGGTGGTGCTCCTGCATTTCTCTCTGTGGACAAACCTCTCTCTCACACTCATTAAAAAGCAGCTCCCAGGAGGGAAAGGGGGCCTGGCTCCCTACAACACTGATCCACACCTGAGTCCTGGGTCAAGTCCCAAATTTCTTCCTCAATAACATCAATTTGCAGCACCTGTATCCATATGGTCCCTGGACTGATAACGCTGTTAAGTGCTTCCCTCACTGCACTGCTGGTACAATGTCTTTTGCAGATTACAAAGATTTTTCATAGACAAGGGACTGATGACAATCTCAACCTCTGGTTCTCCTGCTGTTTGTGGTGGCCTCCCTTTGGTGATCCTTATTATCTAGGTGCTTTGTTTCCTCTTAGAATTTTAGTTTCCATAGGGGCAACTGGGCTGCTGGTCAGGAGTGCCCTGAGTTCAGTTGGAACCTGGACAGATGTAATGTTTGTGAATCCACTGCAGCACAGTCAGACTCTCCTTTCTAGGCAGTGGAGGTTTCCTCACCAGCTGGGGAAAAAGGCACCTTCAGCATTCAGCTCCATCTCCTTCACTAGAACCCCCCACCCACTCTGGGGTGGTTCCTTTCTGAGGTGGATGTGGCAGGTCAGCCCTGTAAGCAGCATCCCTAGTCTCTGGGGTAGGTATCAGAGGGGGCATCCAGGCTTTCAATATTCCCTTATCTCTGAATGTGAAATAGAATAGTTGAACAGGCATATCAGCAACACTCAGGCACTGTATGATATAATTAGCATTTAGAAGATTTGAACCTTCAAAAACTGGGGAGTGGACCTAAAAATCTAGGTGAAGGGTTGGGAAAATTGCCCCTCCTGTCACTTCCTCACAGTTAGTACTCATTACTAAGTAACCCCAGAGAACATAGATAAAGTGTGATAGCTCTCTGAATCCATGTACCTATTCCAGAGGGAGTTAAAATCCATGAATTCCTCAACTTTATCAACCCACAAAATGAACTGGATAACAGCTACAGTAGCCTTAGTTATAGGACCCATCTTTAGATGGGCAAAGCTGCAAATGGAGAGACATAGCTGTGACCATGTGCAACCTGAACCAGGGTAGGCTAGACCATGGTGCCCACCTAACACAAAATGTAGGTCCCTCAAGAACTGTTATTCCTTTTCACCCTTCCTCACAATGCCTCAGGTGCCACACTGTTGGCACCAAAATCTTTCCTGGTTTGCAAAAGAGGTGTGTGGTAGGGAAGCAGAGCCTTCCCCACTTTGAAATGGAGAAAGTAAAATTTTCCTCTAGTTATTTTTTTATTTTGAAATTAAGCAGCTCTCAAGCAAAGATATGGGATAGCAATAACAGTTCTTTACTAGTATGTATAACAAGGCAAACAAAACAAACTACTATGGAATCTTACAACACACAGAGCAGTAACTCAGGTTCCAGTCCTTCTCGGCCTCAGGCACTTTTCCCCGGTGGTGCAGTTCTGTCACAGTGTGCAGGAGGCTCTGGCAGATTCCCCGTGCACAGGGTGATGCGACGATCCCAGCAGCTACGCAGGGTGCTGAGGTGATGGTGGCTCTGTCCCAGATGGAAGGGGATGGAGGAGAGGCGGGACACTCGGCAAACAGCAAGGTAGTGGAGGGCATCCAAGCAGGGGTGCAGGCCAAAACAGAGAGGCAGCTCCTGGCTTTGGGATGGTGGGGTGGGTAGCAATGACCTTTTCCTCAAAGCAAAAATGAGTGAGAGCCAGCACCTGCCCTCATCCTCCTTGACCTGTTTCTAATCCACTGTGTTCCCCCTTTCCTCCCCCTACCTCCCCACCCTCCAAGAGAAACTCCCAAAAACAGGGAGACTCCCCCTCAATCATAGTACCTAACCATCAGTGCTTTTTAGCATTTTAATGGGAAAACATTTCAGAGGCAGAGGGAAGGAAAAATAGCCCCAACAGATGCTTCTCAATTACTCACTGATTTGAGATTTATCATCTGTTGCAGACACTGGGATGACTCTGCAATGTTTTAGTGCTTGGTAATACCTTAATTTCCCATGTGTTATTAATTATGTCTGTTTTTGGAAATGTTTGGGATTGTTGCATCTGAACTATCACCCTATTATGGTAAGGTTTTGCCTTTACTATATATTGTTTGTTTTATTTTGTTTGTTCCTTTATGTTCATGATAATACTCATGCATGCTGTTTTTAAAACAAAGAATTAGCTTCATAAATATTCATATATTTACATTTTAAAATTGCAATATTTATACAAACACTTAAAATATTTCTATGTAATGCTCCTCAATTGAATGTACAATGACAAAGTCTAATTAATTCATTAATCTTAAGGAGAAGGCATGTATTTTTACATCAACAAGTTCAAAGTAATCACCTGTTTATTCAGCTAAACATCAATTGCCTCCAAGAGAATGAGGCTCAGTGAGAAAGAAAAAGAAGCTAAATCACCATGCACTTTGTGGTCAGAACCAAAACAGAAGTAGTACTGCCAAGACACAGCTGTGTCTGAAATTTAGAGGCAAATTGCCAACAAAAGCCTTTAGGCATCATCATGAGTATAATGCTCCTCCTAACTTCTTCAGTTATTCCCTGTTCCAGGATCCAAGAGCTCATTCAGTGATGTCAAAGATCAACATTCCAGCTATGGACTATTTGGACTTTAAAACAATGGTCACTTATTTCCATTCCTGAAGACATTGGACGTTATTCGTTTTTTTTTTTCTTTTATGCTGTGAAACTTTGTGTCAATGACATGATAGAATTTTGCTGTTTTGTTGATTTAAGTTGGTCTTTATGTATATTATCCCATATCTAATAGATAACCAGTGATAACCTTAATGAGATAACACCCTCATGAAAGTGAGCTAAGCTTACTTTCCTTGTGAAACAATCTTAAGCATGAAAACAATTAACAAAAAGCTATTTCATAAAATAATTTATTTGTACTGCAATAAACAGAAATCTGTCTCATGAGAATCAGTGAACAAAATATGTAAACTAACCAAGTATAGAGAAATTCGATTGACAAGTAAAATACCTTTTACTAACTGATGGAGTAATTGGGAAGAAAACTATTAAAAAGTAAGAGTTATACACGAGGTCTGTAAAACTATAAAAAAGGCCAAGTTGTGTAAATAAAGAATTGGCTTTTCCTGCATGAAGAAGATGGAGTCATGGCTGTTTTATTACAGCAATTTTAACTACTAAACACTGAGCCTTCTGATTAATAGTTCTCACCCAACAGCTCCTCAGGCATGAATGCTGCAGCTCCAGTGAGAAACCTCATCCCAAATTAGATGTATGCTGTCTTCTGCCACCCTGTTTGCAATGTGCCCTCAGCAGATGGGTGTCACAGAGCGTTTTACCCTTTAAATAAAAGGAAGGGGCAGTTGTTGCAGTGCAAGTTGCTTGCAATAGGCGCTGCTCTTGGAAAGCTGGCACTGCACATGGGCCCGCCCCGGTGGATTTAATCCGGCCGGATTCCACCTGGGCTGCAGGCATGGGATTGGCCAAAGGAGCTGGGCAGCACCAAGACTCAAGCAATGATATGCTCAGGCATGAGGTTTTTTTTTTTTTTTTTTTTTTTTTTTTTTTTTTTTTTTTTTTTTTTTTTTTTTTTTTTTTTTTTTTTTTTTTTTTTTTTTTTTTTTTTTTTTTTTTTTTTGGGGGGGGGGGGGGGGGGGGGGGGGGGGGGGGGGGGGGGGGGGGGGGGGGGGGGGGGGGGGGGGGGGGGGGGGGGGGGGGGGGGGGGGGGGGCCCCAGAACCCTCCGCCAGGGTCTCCCAGCGCAGCCGAGCCGCCGACCTGGGGTCCCCAAAGCCCTCAGCAAGCCCCAAGTGCCTCCCAGGAACCCTCAACCCCTCAAACCCAGCATCCCCACAGCCCCTGCAAGTTCCCCCATGGCACCCGGCCGCCATGTCCCCACATGTCACTGGCCATGTCCCACTCATGTCCTCACTCCATGGCTGTGTTCCCACCATGTTTCCATCCCTGTCATGGTCCCACATCTCCATTCATGTCATATCCCCATGTCCCCACAAATGGCTATGTCCTCTCCATGTCCAGTTGTCCCCATGTCACTCTCCACGTCTGTGTCCTGCCATGTCTATGGCCCCCATGTCCCCACCCATGTCTCAGTTCAGTGTCTTTATTTTTAGTGTTGGATGTTTTAAAGGGATGAAGAGAAATCAAAAGCAAATAATTGGCAAAATAAAGCTTTCCATGTGTGTCCTAGCTGAGGAACCACATGCTTTGGAGGGAGGAAGAACCATTTTGGAGGGTTTCACCTCACTATCTCCAAAATCTTGGTCTTTGCCCCAGTCCATCAGCATTTGGCTGCGGAAGACAATCTTGGACAATAAGAAATCAAAATCCTGCAATCACTGAGGTTGGATGTAGTGATTTTGGTTTACTAGTTTAATATATTTTTTGCAAGATAGGATTAGGAGGAAGGTAAAAAACAGGTTTAACTTTAAATGGTATAAAGAGAAATCTTATTACTAGAAAGTACAAGAAAAAAAAACTTAGAATAAAACTTTACATTATTATTTTTATACTAAAAAAGTACCAAAAACAACTCAGTTTACCATCTTTAAAACTTTCAACAATTTACTTGAAAGAGGAGACTTTTTTTCATCTATGAAGATTTCTTCTCAAGAAAGTTGTCTTTTAGTTTTGGTCGTACAGTGATTAGCCACCTGGGAGAATGGAAATCTGATTACTATCTAAAAACATTTTTTTCAAACTAGCAGTTTTTCTCATAACTTCTGCTGAGGACTATATTAACTTATAGAACAAACTTTAAGGATTATATCAGTTGAAACAAAAACTTACGTTATTTTTGAGAACAGAGGGTTTTTTTCTTTTTCTTTTTTTGGGAGGAAGAACTGTGGCTTTTTCATTATTTAAATTTAGGGGATTAAAGCAATTTTAACATTTGTTTACTTTAATATTAATATTTTTGTTTATATTTACGGTTAGAACAGTCATATTCACTTCATAATACTTTTATGTACTATAGGGAAACAAGTGGTTTTTCTCCATAGTTAAAAAAAAGAGAAATTTTAGTTCAAGAGTTTTCTCCTTTATTTCTTTAGGATTTTTCTTTTTGTTTGATCTCAGTGTTTTTATATTGTTTCTGTGTGTATTATTATTTTGTTTTTTTTTTTTTTTTTTTTTTTTTTTTTGCGATTTTTTTGTTTGTTTGTTTGTTTTTATTTTTCACTTTTATTTAGGAGAGATAATACTGTATCTGTAAAGTTCTATTCTGGGCATTGAAAGAGTTAATACCTTACCCAGGCAGCAGAGGGTTTTGTGATTTTTTCCAGGTGGGGCTGTTGAGTTATTTACAATAAAGAGTCTTTCCAGGCCACGCTGGGGGCAGGGTGAGGACTGCAGGGTTTAGTCAGAGAAGCGCTGATGAGTTTCTGGTTCCATGGCTGTTCTCCGGCGCCCGCTGCGCTCAATTCCAGCCGCGGGCCGGGGTTCCTCCTCCACCCTGCCCAGCAGACAAGGCTGTGGGGCCTTGCCAGAACGGGGCTCAGCTGTTTTCCCCCAGGCCCGTGGGCAGCGGGGCGGGCCCGGCCGTTCGAGCCGCTCCGGGCCGGGGCAGGGCAGGGTTCTGCCGAGGCCGCGGCCGTGCCGGGGGCAGGGATGTGAGCAACGGGCCTTGCCTTTCCTTTCCCTGGATATCGGGGTCCCTGGCTGGAAACGGGGCCCGGCAGCTTCCTGAGCTCTGAGTCAGAGCCCGCCTGCCCCTGCCCGGCCCGGGCAAAGTGGAGGGGCCTGGGCTGGTGTTACTCTGTGAGAGGCCGGAAGGGAAAAAGAACTGTCCCGGGCTTTTTGTCTTTACATGTGTGTTTCACAAGGAGGCAAAAACTTGCTTATTGCTGAAAAAATGTGCCAATATTAAAATCCGACGCTGATTGGACCCACAGAGATGCTCCAAAAATGGCGCTTTTCCTTTCCCAGCATCGCCCTGGCGGCCGCTCCGGGGCCGGGATTATCCCCACTCTGCCCAATCCGCGCTCGAGATCGAAAAAATGACGGCAGAATCAGCCAATCGCAGCGAGGGGCGGGCTGTGCTCATGGCACGAACTCCCCTCCCTGTCCCAATTTCTGCCATTTCTCGCAAACCTCGCCTGAGGAGCGGCTACGGCGCTGGGCCCGGCCCGGGCATCGGGCCAAGGAACCGCTGCTGCCCTGAACCGGCGGGAGCTCGGGGTGAGCGGGAGCTGAGGGCGGTGGGAGCTGGGGGTGAGTCCGGAATGGAGCCGGGACCCACCTGTAACCCCGAGCCGGAGCAAGGGATGTTTGAGAGAGGCCCCGGGGGCTGTGTGGGAAAATTCACGTGGCCAGAGGTTTGTGTGCCCAAAGGAGACAGAGGAGTCCTGTAACAGTGACTTTATTGATGAACAATGGGAGAGGCTTTGGGCATTTTCCAAGCGGTTCCAAAAACGCAGCCTCTTTTTTTTTATCCTCGTTTTCCCGGCTTCATCTCCCTCTCCCTTTGCCCACGGGCTGAGGTATTTGGAAGGTTCAGACTTCCCGATCCGCCTGCTGCATGTCCTCCTTAATATGCACCCCTCCTTTATTATAACATCCGACATTCCCGGCTGCGTTTAGTGTTTCTCCTTCTCGAATGTCAGGAATTGAGCAGGATCTTGGCTGAGCAGCAGTCTGTGTTCAATTCGTAATATTTTCTGAAACTAAAGAGTTTTCCTATTGCTTTCTCATGTATAAATACCTGGCCCTATCTCCAAGCAGATTCACTCATTGACTCTGTTTTTTCTTCCTGGTTCCTCCTCTTTGTTTTTGGGATTATTCTCAGTGCCCTCACTGCCTGTCCTTTTGTAGCCGTTTCTGGATCAGGCCTGGCTGCCACCTGCATCCCCTTGCTCACCTGCTGAATGAGCTGCACTCAGCAAGGTGTCGAGCATGGGAAAAAGATGAGAGTTGCTGCAGCACATCAGAGGAGGAACAGCATTCCTTTAACCCGTGGTCTGCCAGGGAACCAGGAAAACGTGTCCCGTTCCCATCCTTTCTATATTTGGACTGAATTATGAGCTCCGTATTTATTTCCTTTGTTGTTTGTTCCACCACTTTTCAGTTGTTGTCTATTTAAAAACAGCAGTTCGAGTCATTTAATTTTCCAGAAATGTTGCCTTATACCATGGCATAACGTCGTTGGCGAGGTCAGGAGCTGAATCTGTCTGGTTAGTCATTATCTAGAGGACATCTTGTTATCTAATCCTATAATTCAGATTATAAATGGGTACTTTGGCCTAGCAGTGTTAATTTGCATTTCTAAAGCTCCTGTCCTGTCTGCATGGAACCCATGCTTTCTTCCGGAGCAGCCATTGGATGACTCACACTGGCCCTCCACAGTCTGTTTTTAACTTGACATTTTTAGTGTTAGTGAATCAAGCTATTATTTGATTCTGGCCAGGATGTGTGACGGAAATAATTTAATCCACGCATAGCCCAAGTGTGTAGAGAAAATAATTTCATGCTACGTGAGCTTTACTAGATTTTTCCTAAACTTTATACAGTCGGAACCCACAGAAGCCCATTGGTTTAATGTTCATTGCTTCCAAGTTGTGTAGTTCTCACTATTTGGTTTCCTGTTGCACCCGGATTTCTCTTCTTCTGATGTTAATTAGGTCCCCACTCCTGGATTTCCTTCTCAGCCTTTGGAAAAGGACCAGTTGTCTCCAGCTCTGCCCGGAGCTGTCTCTGAGGTGAGTGTTCCTTGATGTTTGCTAATGGTCCTTGATGTTTTGTTGATGGTTGTTATCTTTGTGGGGATCTTTTGGGCCATTCCTAGTCTTTTGAGATGTTAAACTCCTCTCTGTTGAATGGTGCAATATCTCTTTAAAAAAAAACTTTAAAATTCCTTTTCCCAAGGAAAAGGCGAACCAAGGCCGAGTGCAGAAATAAGATTTAAAAAAAAATTAGATTTTGTGTGTTTTGCAACAATCGAATCCCAGACAGCCCAGTGTGTGAGTGTAATTAATAGGCAGAGTGGAATTGTGCTGTTGTGTTCCCCAGCAGCTGTGGGAGTGGAGGCACAGAAAGCAGAGAAGCTCCGGGACTGTGGCCACAGCCTGTTTGAAATATACATCCCTTATCTCTACCCCCTACTAGGTGGAGAATTAGCAGGGTAATTCCAAACACCAGTTCCAAGGGAGAAAATTCAATATATTCCCTGGGTCTGGCTCTTATTCTTGCCAAAGCCAATGGCAAAAGCCATACCCATGGCATCTTGGTTTCTATCACCATCTTCCAAAGGAGTTTCTTTATTTCCCCATTCATTCTTTCTACCTGACCTGAGCTCTGGGGGTTCCAGGGCTTGTGTTGTTCCCATTGTATTCCTAAAGCAGCCATAACCCCATGAAGGATCTTTCCTGTAAAATGAGTTCCCCATCTGAGTCTGCTGCTTCCACAATCCCGTGACTTGGGAATACTTGTTTTAGAAATATCTTAATAAGAGATCAGTGATTGCTGAAGAGGTCAGAATTGCTTTTGCCCCCCTGTTAGCTGCCATGCTGTCCCCAGCAGATATTTGAGCCTTCCTGCTCAGGGCATTTCAGTGCCAGGCTCTTCCAAGCACACACAGCTCCGCCGGTTGAGCTGACCATGCGGGCGGTGACCTGCGCTTGCTCTAATTCCCTTTCCTTAATCACAGCGTGTCTTGGAACTCTTTTCCCTTCTCCTGCCCTTGCAGACCCATCCATGAACACATTTTGTCCCTCAGGCCAGGGAATGTCTCATCAATCTCTCCTGTGCTGGCTCTGGAGCTCTGTCCCTTGAATGCAGCCATGGGTTTGATGCCAGCCCCTGTGCAGGCTGTTCAAACAGGAGGCTGGGTTAAACCCTTCCCCTGTCCTCAATTCTAAATCCTCCTGTGCCACTGAACAAGTTTCATTCTGTAATAACTGAGCACTGCTCATCCATGTAGAGGCTCTTTTGGTTATCAAAGCTTTAACTTGGTGCCAGACTTGAACAACAGGATATCCTCCTGCCATCAGTTTTTGGGCCTCAGGTCCCATTAAACCTGTGGCTACACAATTCTGCAGATAATGAGGCCACTCTGGCCACTGGGTTAAACAATTTAGCCCAAGAATTCCTTTGGCCTGGCCATGTCTAACATCCCCATTTTCAAAATGAGGTTCAGTTTCCTGGTAAGTATTTAAAGGTTTAATAAAAGACAGTGGAGACTAACAATAAAGCAAAAGGTTATAACAGCAGGGTGCTGCATTCCTTAAATGCATCGACCTGTTCCATATTCAAAGATCTTCATAAATTATTCAAAATCATTCCCCCAGCCAGTAAATCAACATTTTTTTCCTTCCCTGGGGGTCTTGTATCCCATAATCCAATAATGTGAAGAATTTCCTTTTTATCTTTTCTACCATTCTCTGAGTCAGTTACATGAAAAAAAGTTTTTTATATCACCATGGCACAGTCCAAGAAAAATATACTTAACACTACTATTTTTAAGTCTTGTTAATAGCAAAACAAAGGAAAATATATTCATATAGCAAAGTTTTCCAACATTATACATATAGCATTCATTTAAATATATGCCAAGAGCCAGTACTATAATATGTACTATAACACACATACAATTCAGATTTCTTTTTTGAGTCTGGAGAAGGCATGGCTAGGGCACCAATAATTTTGGTTTGATTTAATTTTCTCAAGTTTTGCTGTTTCTTGTGTCCATACCACAATATTGTGGCTATCTGGGTTTAAAATATCATACAATGTTCTGGGTTGTTCTAGCCAGCATCCTCAGTCCTGGTCCTGCAATTCCATATTAATCCTCAGAATTGTCCCAGCTCCATTTTATTGCTGGATAATGTTACTTCTGAGATTCCCTGGTCCTTGTCTGGGTCAATACACCACAAACCATCAGTTAATATATGTCCCAAGTATTTAAACTTCTTCTCCAGCATTTGCTTTTTTTTTTTTTTTTCCCCAAATACTCAAACATGCTTTTTAGCCTTAATATTCAGACATTTCACAGAGGCTTCTTCTACTTGGCTGAAGTACTTGAGAGGTACAGACATGCACCTATAGCATCCCCACCTTGATATGCACCATACTTTTGGACAGCTAACAATATTCATGGCTCTGTTAAGTCTTTGTTCTTCTTCTGGGAGTTCCTGAATGTAGCAGGACCTTGGCTGAGCAGCAGTCTATGTGGTCAGTTAATAACATTTTCTGAACCTGATGGCTTCTGCTGTCACTTCCTTATGTACACGTCCCTGGCCCTATCTCCAGGCGGATTCCCAGCATCTGTTTGTAAAGACACTTTCCTGTTCTCCCTTCCATGGGGGTGCAGGCAGAGCCGCAGCTCCCAGCGTTCCCCACCTGAACCCCACCTGCCCCCCCGGGCCCCAGCGCCCCGTGAGGGGAATTTGGGAGGTGGGAGGGGGCAGCGCCAAGGCCGGGCCCCCAGCTGCCGTGGCGGGAGCGGCTGCAGTGGGGACCGAGTGCGGGCGGGAGCGGCCGAGAGCCCAGCGCTGCCCCAGCCCGAGCTGCCCCAGCTCCATCCCTGCCCCTGCGCTGGGATGCTGTGGGTTTGGGGGGAAGAGGGAGCCGGCAGGGGGTGCTGGGCCTGGGGGCAGCAGGAGAAGGGAAGGAGAAGCAGGGCTGGAGAACAAAATGGTCAAATGATGCATATGGGAGGAGAAGGTGGGATTGTGCAGGAGAAGGAGGAATAGTAGGAGGAAGAGGAGTGTAAGGAACAGCAGTATCACGCTAGGAGGACAGGGAGGAGTAGAAGCAGTAAATACCTCAAGGTTCCACCCCTCCCTGTATCTGCAGCCTCGCCCCCAGCCCCAGGAGCTTTGCCACCCTCCCCTGCATGGAGCAGGTGACCAGGGAGAGGGATCCACGATTTTCACAGGCGTGAGTTTTGCTGTTTCTGAGCTCTCTTGGGTCAACGTTGGTACTTTGGGTTTTTGTGGGGTCTAAATCTTTGTATTTGGAGGGTGTTTTGGCTTAATCTTGGTGTTTGGAGAGTTTCTGGTCTGTGTCTTGATGTTTGGAGGATTTTTGGGCTGAATCTTGGTGTTTGGGAGGTTCTTACAGACACAAGATGCCCAATGACTTCCTGAGTGGAACTTGGACAAGGCGGAACTCCCAGTCCATGAGGTTCTTGTCTTGTTTTTTTCCCCAGAACAGGATTTTTCATTCCCAAGGCGTGGGTGGATGGAGGAGGAGCAAAAGCCCCAGAGATCCCTCATGAGGAGGGGCTGCAAACCCAGCCCAGGGAGCTGCGAGGAGGAAAGACCCTCCCTGAGCCGGGAAGGCGGCCGGAGATGCAGGCAGAGCTCAGAGCTGGTGGAGAAGCCTCATGGAGGGGAGAAGCCCCACAAGTGCTTGGAATGTGGGAAGGGGTTCAGCTGCAGGTCCCATCTGATCGAGCACCAGATGATCCACACTGGGGAACGGCCCTATGAGTGTGGGAAATGTAGGAAGAGCTTCAGGAGCATCTCCCACCTGATGCGGCACCAGGTCGTCCACACAGGGGAACGGCCCTACACCTGCTTGGAATGTGGGAAGAGCTTTGGGAAGAACTGCACCCTGGGAGTCCACCAGCGCACCCACACCGGGGAGAGGCCCTACAAGTGTCCTGTGTGTGGGAAGAGGTTTCAGACCAGCTCCAATCTCCTCCTACATGAGCGGATTCACAGAGAGGAGAGGCCCTTCCACTGCCCCGACTGCGGGAAGGGATTCAAGCGCGATGACACCCTCACTGCCCACCGGCGCATCCACACTGGGGAGAGGCCCTACAAGTGTCCTGAGTGTGGGAAGAGCTTCTCAGACAGCTCTAATTTGACCCGACACCAACGGAGGCTCCACTAAGGGAAGCCCAGTGAGTGCCCCGAGTGTGGGAAGAGCTTCGTGCTCTGCTCCAGCTCCCTCCCCCATGGGAGGATCGGTGTTGGATGATCCCCAGTGACCCCCGTTGGGCAGAGCCCTGGTGATCTGTGGTCCTGCTGATCCGTGTTGGGAACACACCTGGCTGGGGGGGCTCTGCAACATCCTGTCTCTCTTTGGGCATCTGGGTGAACGAAGGGACAGGAATGTCCATTGGCACACAAGCACAGAGGGGGTGAGTGCATTTGTTAAGTTTCAACCCCAGAAAATCTGTGTTCAATTCTCTCTTCTAATGGCATCCAGGAATACTGAATGGTCTTGGAGGTCTTTTCCAGTCTCAGTGATTCCAGGGTTTTGATTTCCTATTGTCCAAGGGTGTCTTCTGCAGCCAAATGCTGATAAACTGGGGCAAAGACCAAGATTTTGGAGACAGTGGAGTGAAACCCCCTCCAGAAAAGGTTCTTCCTCCCTCCCAAGTACGTGGATCCTCAGCTCACACAGATATGGAAATCCTTTTCTTTTGGCCTTGATTTGCTTTTCATTTCTCTTCATCTCTTTAAATCATCCAACCTTGGGGTAAAAATAAAGACATTGAACTGAGACAGGGG
>JAREIS010002371.1:0-10845 GCA_030060385.1 Muscicapa striata striata | reverse complement strand
GGAAAAGTAAGAAAACAAGAAAAGCAAGCTGCATTATCTCCATTGCACAATCTTTTTCACAGGACATTAATAATTACCATAACTGGTGAAAAGAGTCAAAGTGAATAAAAAATAAACAGAAATACTCACAACCCTCTAATGGTCATAACAGCTTTGGTTATGACTGGCATGGATAATGGATAATAGAATACATTGTGCCACTGAAAGGGTGGTCAGGTGTAGGAATAGGCTGTCCAGAGAAGGGGTGAAAGAATTTCTGGAAATGTTCTAGAAGCTTGTGGTTGAGGCTCTTGGGAATTGTGGTGGACTGGGTTAGTGGTTGGACCTGCTAATCTTTTGGTTGAGGTATTTCCAGTATTAATAATTCCATGACTTTACATCAAGCTGGATTAATGACACTATATTTAAAATAACAATAGAGAAATTCAAGAATACTTGAGATGGCTATGATTTATTCCTAAGTATTGAAGAAAGGGATATAGAGATGTAACACTGGGAAGTATTTTGAATAGCTGTCTTTTAAGATATATGATTGCAAAGAATGCCAGAGCACACAAGTATTGCTAATATCAATCGAGCAGGAGATAACTCAGAAATTACTGTAGTAGCCATTCCAGATAAACATCTGTAACCTCAGCTGCACTGAGAGCTAGAGGCAAACCTGAAAGAGTAGTTCAGACATGAGTAAATTAATGTAATAAAACATTTATAATGAAGATATGATAGAATTTTTAAAAATAGAATTCTATTTATATGTGTTATATAGGCACTTAGTCTGTTATAAGCATGCCAAGATATAGAAATTATTCCCAACATTTTAAACAAAGACTTGGAGAAATTAAGATGACAGAATATGCAAAATTTTTTTGAAAAATCAAAATAAATAATTGCATAATTATTCCTATGAGTAAGTATGTTTCTTAGTATCTTTTTTGGTGTTTTCCAGGATCTAAGCACAGCTAACTTACAGACAATCTGCTAAAATGCTTTTTTCCATTAGAAAACTGTGGTTTTAAGATTTCCTGTAGTTTCTAATCATCTAGTTACAGAGTCAATATTTGCAGTTCAAAGAGAACAATTACTTGGACTTCTTTATGCAAGTCAGAAGGGAACTATTTTAACTGAACTAACACAATGGTTAGTCATTAACTTGATGTTACTACCTGGCATAGTGATGTACATGCACTTCTTTCCTTATCTTGAGGATGAGATAATTCTTCTGAGATCATTTCTTCTAGGTGCAGAGAGTGCATAAAGACTTTCACTATTATTGGTGTACTCTTAACTTCTATTTCAGGACTACTATATTTACATCATATGGCATCTCCTTCCTTTAGTTACTTTTGATTAAGGGCTCTTTTTACCTGCAGAAAAATCAATTTAATTCCATTGCCTTAAGTTTATTTTATTTTTTTTCAGTTGAATTGCATTAAGTTAATTTCTGCTATTTTTGCTATAAATTTTTGTGCAAATGGATAAAATAACGCCTCTTACTGGAGAAACATAAACCAAAATATGGTTTAAGATTTAGACATCTAAATGGAGACATCAAAAACAAACAAACAAACAACCCTCCCAAAACCCCCACCAAAACCTAAAACATTATCTAAGTTAGATTTCCCAGTTTTCATTTTACCAAATAGAAATTTAGTCAAAAGAGTCAATGGAAACCAGAGTAAAACATAGTGAGAAGATGTCAAACTTGTGTTTTGTGTTATTTAGGATAACCTTGCTTATATAAGGTACATATATAAAGTTGACGGATTGTTGAAGGTTGGGATTGTGTTCCTTCAATGTATGAGTGGGGAGAATTTTTCCCATTGTAATGCTAACAGAACCCGCCGGCTGTGCCCAGGGTTTTGATGGCCTGGATGGGCGGGTGGGGTGGGACCGGAGCTACCCGGAGGGGAATGCGGATTTCGGGGAGCGGGGAGGGGCGGGAGCTACTCAGGGGAGCACGAGGCTTCGGGAGGGGCTGGCTGTTTTCCGGGGAGAGGGAACTACTCAGTCTGCTCGGCGGGGTGAGGAGGAGGAGACCCGGGAGCCGGCTGCATTTCAGCTGCCCAGCATCTGCCCTGCTACCTCGGAGGCGCTGCTGACCACCAAAGACCAAATACTTCCTACCTCTGGGAATACACTGCTCATCTGGACACAGGATCGGAGTGAAGAGCTCTCACCTGAGCCAGCCCGGCCGCGGCTGTTCCACGCCACCTCCCTGGCTCCCGCCTGCGCCTGCAGCTGTGCTGGCCCTGCTACAGTTACATTCCCAGGAACGGACACAGACCGAGTGTGCCGCGTCTAAGAAAGGACTACAACTGACTTTTTCTTCTGTTTTTCGTCGGTAATTTTTAATAATTACTGTTGTTTTCTACTTGTGCTGTGAGTTAGAGTAGTAAAGAGCTGTTACTTTTACCTCCTTATCTCGCCTTGAGTCCTTGATTTGAAACAATTATAACACTCGGAGGGGGTGATATTGATTTCTCTATTTCAAAGGGAAACTTCTGCCGTTTTTTACAGAACTCTGTCCTAAAACCAGGACAGATTTTGGCGCCCAACGTGGGGCTGAGGGCATTAAAAGGCGAGTTAAGAGAGGAGTAGCAGCTCTTAAGCAGCAACATGTTGTCTAGTTTAATCTGGTTTGGGCTCCACGTGGTCACAGATATTTCTCTCCCATTTGCAAGCCCTTTTTGAATATGGGCCCCCTCACCAAATTTATTGTAGCTATGATCCGATTTGTGTTTTGGATTGATTTTGTCAGGAATTCATGGGTTTTTAGTTTTTTCTGGAAATTTGCCACATGGATCCTGAGCTATCGTCCTCTAACTGCGTGTTTCTGGGATTATTTCAACAATGGTACTTACTGTGAGGCAATGAATGCAAGGGAAATTTTCTCCCAACCTGTCACCCAGTTTTGAGGCTACCCCACCAGTTTTCAAGGATTTCAGATTTGCTTTAATTGCTAGTATTATTATTCCGTGGCTGGTGTTGCTGATGGGCCTGCTTTACTTAGCATTCAGAAACAAGGGAATACTGGCTTGGATAACAACCATGAGGGATGCTGCCCAGAGCCTGCCCTGTCCCAGGGACTGGACATGCTGCCCCAGAGCCTGGTGCTGCCCCACAGCCCACTGCAGAAATGAACCAGCCAGAGTGGGTGGGGGTTCTAGTGAAGGAGATACGACATGGGCCAGGTGTTGAAGGAGCACCTTTCCCCAGCTAGTGAGAAACCCTCCCTCTGCCCTAAAGAGGGAGAGTCTGATGGTGCTGCAGTGGAACCCGTAGATGTTACATCTGTCCAGGTTCCAGCTGGATCACAGGGGCAGCCACAGCGAGCAGCAGTTGCCCTGTGGAAACTCGAAATCTAAGATTAAAACAAAGCACCTAGATAGTGGGGATCAGCCAGGAGGGTCCTCACAGTCAGCAAGGGAGCCAGAGGTTGAGATTGTCACCGAGTCTCTCTCATATGACACTCTCCGTAACCTGCGAAAAAGACATTGTGCGACGGGGCCGTGAGCCTTTTACAACCTGGTTACTTCATTGTCTGGGACCTTATGGGGAGAGGTGTACAACTGGATGGCACTGAGGCCAGGAATTTGGGATCCTTGTCCCAGGACTCAGGTGTGGACCAGACATTCGTAAGAGCAAGGCCTCCTTTTCCCTTTGGGAACGGCTTCTAATGAGTGTGAGAGAGAAGTTTATCCACAAAGAGAGAATGCAGGAGCACCACCATAGAATGCGCTGGAAGACCATTGATGAAGGGATCCAGCAGCTGAGGGAAGTGGCAGTATTAGAGGTACTCTTTGGGATGGATGGACAGCATGACAATGACCCTGACAAAGTCAGGTGCACAGGGCAGATGTTGTGGGATCTGGCAACCCTGGGGCCACCTGAATTTGCTACCTACATTGCACTGATTAGGGCTGATGACCACCGAGAGACAGTAGGTTCTGTTGCCAGCAAGCTCAGAAATTTTGACAGTATGATTAATGGCCCAGTGCAGGCCAGGTCTCTGCTGTGGCCAGGGACCTCCAACAGGTCCAAGAGGAGATGAAGGGATGAGGGTTGAAAGGAGAGGTGAGGGAGATTATAAGGAGGAGATAAGGAAGATCAATGCAGCACCAGTACGAGTCACAGGCCCCAAATCTCACACCCAACGCCCCCAGCTAGGGACAGAGGATACTCCTCACGAACTGACCTGTGGTTCTTCCTGCGAGACCATGGGGAAGACATGGAAAATGGGATGGGAAGCCCACTTCTGTCCTGGCAGCACGGGTGCGTCAGCTCAGGGAGGGAAATGCCAACCGAGGGAACCACGCTAAAATGAAGGTAGCCTCGACCTCCCACAACCAAGGTGCAGGGTACTACAGAAGGGAGGATGATCTGTCAGATCCCCTGGAAGGACCTCCACTATGTATGCCCAGGAAGGAAATAATAACCAGGGCTAGAGGGGCCCTGCCTCTAGCCAGGAGAGGCATGGGATAACAGGATCTACTGGGTAGTGTGGGTGCGATGGCCTGGCACATCAAAGCCACAGAAACATAGAATGTTAGTTGATACTGGTTCAGAATGCACCCTGATACCATCAGAACATGTGGGAAGGTACCTGTTTCCATTGTTGGGGTGACAGGGGATCACAGGAATTTACTTTGCTGGAAGCTGAGATTAGCCTGACAGGGAAGGGGTGGCAGAAACATCCGATTGTAACTGGCCCAGGGGCACCGGGTGCATTCTAGGCATAGACTTCTCAGGAATGGCTACTACAAAGATCCAAGGGGATTCAGGTGGGCTTTTGGAATAGCTGCTGTATCGGCAGAGAGTATTAAGCAGTTGAACACCTTGCCTGGACTGTCAGAAAATCCATCTGCAGTGGGACTCCTGAAAGTGACAGAGCAACAGGTACCAATTGCCACCATGACAGTGCACCGGCAGTACCGGACAAATCGAGATGCTGTGATCCCCATCCACAAGATGATCCGTGAGCTGGAGAGCCAAGGGGTGGTGAGCAAAACCCACTCACCCTTCAACAGCCCCATCTGGCCTGTGCGCAAGTCTGAGGGGGAATGGAGATTGACTGTGGACTATCGTGCCTTGAATGAAGTGACTCCACCACTGAGCGCAGCCCGTGCCGGACATGCTGGAGCTGCAGTACGAGCTGGAGTCCAAGGCAGCGAAGTGGTATGCTACCATTGACATTGCCAATGCATTTTCTCCATTCCTTTGGCAGCAGAGTGCAGGCCTCAGTTTGCTTTCACCTGGAGGGGTGTGCAGTACACCTGGAACCGACTGCCCCAGGGGTGGAAACACAGCCCTACCATCTGCCATGGGCTGATCCAGGCTGCACTGGAAAAGGGTGAGGCCCCAGAACATTTGCAATACATTGATGACATCATTGTGTGGGGAACACGGCAACAGAGGTCTTTGAGAAGGAGAGAAAATCATCCAGATTTTGCTGGAAGCTGGCTTTGCCGTCAAGAAAAGCAAAGTCAAAGGACCTGCTCGAGAGATCCAGTTCCTGGGAGTGAAGTGGCAAGACGGACGGCGCCAGGTCCCCACTGAGGTCATCAATAAGGTCACTGCAATGTCAGCACCAACAAGCAAGAAGGAAACACAAGCTTTCCTAGGTGCCATAGGCTTTGGAGAATGCATATCCCTGAATACAGCCAGATTGTGAGCCCTCTCTACCTGGTCACCCGCAAGAAGAATGATTTCCACTGGGGCCCTGAACAACAGCAAGCCTTCGCCCAGATCAAGCAGGAGATCGCTCATGCTGTAGCCCTTGGCCCAGTCAGGACAGGACCAGAGGTAAAGAATGTTCTCTACTCTGCAGCCGGGAACCATGGTCTGTCCTGGAGCCTTTGGCAGAAGGTGCCTGGTGAAACTCGAGGCCGACCCTGGGATTCTGGAGCAGAGGTTACAGAGGTTCTGAAGCCAATTACACCCCGACGGAGAAGGAAATCTTGGCTGCCTATGAAGGAGTTCAAGCTGCCTCAGAGGTAATTGGCACAGAAGCACAACTTCTCCTGGCACCCCAACTGCCAGTGCTGGGGTGGATGTTCAAAGGAAAGGTTCCTTCTACCCACCATGCCACCGACGCCACATGGAGCAAGTGGATTGCCCTCATCACGCAGCGCGCCCACATTGGTAACCCAAATCGCCCTGGGATTTTGGAGATAATTACAAACTGGCCAGAAGGTGAAGATTTTGGTCTTGCCGAGGAGGAGGAGCAGAAGCAAGTGACCCGAGCTGAAGAAGCCCCACCGTACAACCAGCTGCCAGCAGATGAAACGTGCTACGCTCTTTTCACCGATTTTCCTGTCGCATCGTGGGAATGAATCGGAAGTGGAAAGCAGCCGTATGGAGCCCCACCACGACAGGTTGCACAAGCTACCGAAGGAGAAGGTGGATCAAGCCAACTTGCTGAACTCAAAGCTGTTCAGCTGGCCTTGGACATTGCTGAGAGAGAGAAATGGCCAAAGCTCTACCTCTACACTGATTCATGGATGGTAGCCAATGCTCTGTGGGGCTGGCTGGAAAGGTGGAAAAAGGCTGACTGGCAACGTAGAGGAAAGCCAATCTGGGCTGCTGATGAGTGGAAAGACATTGCCACTCGGATAGAGAAGCTACCTGTGAAAGTCCGCCATGTGGATGCCCATGTTCCCAAGAGTCGGGCTAGTGAAGAGCACCGGCACAACGAGCGGGTAGATCAGGCTGCACAGATAGAGGTGTCAAAGATAGACTTAGATTGGGAACACAAGGGAGAATTGTTCCTGGCTCGATGGGCCCATGATGCCTCAGGTCATCAGGGCAGAGACGCCACCTATAAGTGGGCACGAGACCGAGGGGTGGATCTAACCATGGACAGTATTTCCCAGGTTATCCATGACTGTGAGACGTGTGCTGCCATCCAGCAAGCCAAGCGGGTGAAGCCCCTCTGGTATGGTGGGCGATGGTCCAAATATAAGTATGGAGAGGCCTGGCAGATTGACTACATCACACTGCCTCAAACCCGCCAAGGCAAGCGCTATGTGCTGACCATGGTGGAAGCCACCACCGGGTGGTTGGAGACCTACCCTGTGCCCCACGCTACTGCTAGGAACACCATCCTAGGCCTGGAAAAACAAGTCCTTTGGAGACATGGTACCCCTGAGAGAATTGAGTCAGACAATGGGACTCATTTCAAAAATAGCCTTGTTAGCACCTGGGCTAAAGAACATGGCATTGAGTGGGTGTATCCATATTCCCTACCATGCACCAGCGGCTGGGAAAGTCGAACGGTGCAATGGCCTGCTTAAAACCACCTTAAAAGCACTTGGTGGGGGGACTTTTAAGAGCTGGGAGATTAATTTACCAAAGGCCACATGGTTAGTGAATACCCGAGGTTCCACTAACCGAGCAGGTCCTGCCCAATCTGAGCCCTTGGGAACACCAGATGGAGATAAGGTCCCAGTGGTACACCTGAGAGGCATGTTAGGGAAAACTGTTTGGGTGAACTCTGCCTCCAGCAAAGACAATCCTGTTCGTGGGGTGGTTTCGCTCAAGGACCAGGTTGCACTTGGTGGGTGATGCAAAAGGATGGAGAGACCCGATGCATCCACCAAGGAGACCTTGTTCTAGGTGAATTATCTATGATACTGTGCCTGTAACTGCCTGTATGTATATGATTTAAAGGTTTTAATTTGCTGTAGCATGTTGGCATGGGAAAAAAATTCGGTGGATAATGTTGAAGGTTGGGATTGTGTTCCTTCAATGTATGAGTGGGGAGAATTTTTTCCCATTGTAACGCTAACAGAACCCGCCGGCTGTGCCCAGGTTTTTGATGGCCCTGGACGGGCGGGGTGGGTGGGACCGGAGCTACCGGAGGGCGGATTTCGGGGAGCGGGGGAAGGGGGAGCTACTCAGGGAGCACGAGGCTTCTGGAGGGGCCCGGCTGTTTCCGGGGAGAGAGAGGGGGGAGGGGAACTTCTCCAGTCTGCTCAGCGGTGTGAGAGGTAGGAGACCCGGGGCCGGCTGCATTTCAGCTGCCCAGCATCTGCCCTGCTACCTCGGAGGCGCTGCTGACCACCAAAGACCAAATACTTCCTACCTCTGGGAATATAACTGCTCATCTGGACACAGGATCGGAGCGAAGAGCTCCCACCTGAGCCAGCCCCGGCCGCGGCTGTTCCACTCCACCTCCCTGGCTCCCGCCTGCGCCTGCAGCTGTGCTGGCCCTGCTACAGTTACACCCAGGAACGGACACAGACCGAGTGTGTCCGCCCAAGAAAGGACTACAACTGACTTTTTCTTCTGTTTTTCGTCGGTAATTTTAATAATTACTGTTGTTTTCTACTTGTGCTGTGAGTTAGAGTAGTAAAGAGCTGTTACTTTACCTCCTTATCTCCGCCTTGAGTCCTTGATTTGAAACAATTATATAACACTCGGAGGAGATGCCACCACTTAGTGTACTGGCTGTTCATGGAGTGCCAAAAGCCTCCTCTAAATGCATATTCCAAATGTGGTGGCGTGATCTTTATTTCACAGAGAAAGAAGCCCTTCTTTGCATGCAGGGCCTTTGGCCTGAGACTGGGCGTGTGACAGCTAAAATTCCGAAAGGATCAGGACTTCTCCTAGACTAAAGATGCCACCACTTAGAAGCCTGGCTACTTTTGCAGAGATAATGTCTACCTCCAAACCGCCATTAAGAAACTGGGAGGGTGTCGTTTTTTTTTTTTTTTAAATGGCCAATGTACGGGTCCAGGGCCCTAGGCCGGAGACTGGGCGTCTGACAGCAAAAATTCTGAAAGGATCAGGATTTCTCTCAGACTAAAGATGCCACCTGTTAGAACCCTGGCTACATTTGGAGAGACTCAATCTTCCTCAAAAATGGTATTAAGAAACAGGGAGGGTGTGGTTTTGTTCAGAGGGAAAATTGCCATTGTTCATATCCAGGGCCCTTGGCTGGAGACGGGGCATCTGACAGCTAAAATTCCGAAAGGATCAGGTTTACTCCCAGACTAAAGACGCCACCAGTTAGAAGCCTGGCTACTTTTGGAGAGACCAACACTGCGTCCAAACTGGTATTAAGAAACTGGGAGGGTGTGGGTTTTTTCAGAGGGAAAATGGCCAATGTACGTGTCCAGGGCCCTTGCCCAGAGTGAGGGCGTCTGACAGCTAAAATTCCAAAAGGATCAGAATTTCTCCCAGACTAAAGATGCCACCATTTACCACCCTGGCTACTTTTGGAGAGACCAACACTGCCTCCAAACATGCTAGGAAGAGTGGAAGGAGTGCATGGCATGCTTACAAACAGCAGGGCTGACTGCTATGGTACAGAGGGTCTAGAAGAAACGTGCACGTAATGCTGCAAGATACAAACTGTGAACAAAGAACCCAAAGGGCACACCAGGAGTGTTCTGCTTGAGTACTTGAAGCAAGGTTAGACTATGTGCTGAAAGAGGATCAACGTATGCCAGCTTCTTTACTGAATACCTATTCGTCTAGTCAATTTTCTAAAGCAACACAGATGCAGGGATCGTAAGGCTCCATGTGTTTGACAGTGAGAAGTGCTGCGGTGGGCACTGTTCTCTTTATCTTCAGTTAAACTTCTGCTGCAGAGTTCAAAGAGTGCTTGGAACTCTACAAGAAGCAGGGCAGACTGATCCGGTAGAGAGGCATAGAAGAAAAGTGCACGTCCCAGCCGTGTTTTTTGAGCAAATAAACGTAGCAGCAGAGTTGTTTGTGTGAGGAGAGGGTGACAATCACCTCATTTAGACGAAAATCGCTGCAGGATACAAACCGCGAAGAAAGAACCGCAGTGCACCAGAGTCCTCTGCTGAGCGTATCAGTTGTCAGTGACTAGTGCTAAGAAGCAGGATCGGAACCAGCTAGCTTTCCTGCCATATACCTAATCGCCATGAAGCCTTCTGTGGTAAACATGACACTTGCTGTTAGGCTCCGAGAGGCAGACAACACTTTGCTATGTGCAGAGGAAATGAGAGCTACTGTGTGGTGTGCACGCTTCTTCTTAGCTTTAGGTACACTTCTTGCTATTCGCTATGCAGACTTGAAAGAGTGCTTGGAACTCTTACAAGAAGCAGGGCAGACTGATATCAAACAGAGAGTTTAGAAGAAAAGTTCACGTCCCAGCCGTGTTTAGTCTGCAGAAAAACATAGCAGGAGCGTGTTCGAGGTGAGGAGTAGGCGAAAATTTACCTTCCTTAGAGAGAAATCGCCCCAGGACACAAAGCCCTGAAAAAGAAGCCGCTGAGCACCAGAGCTACGAAGAAAGCGCGAACGCCACCTAGTAGTTCTTCCTTCCGCTGCACATACCAATGTGTTGTCTGCATCTCGGAGCCTAAAAGCAAGCGTCATGTTTAACACGGAAGGCTGCATGAGGATTAGGTATGTAGTAGCAAAGCTAGCTGATATTGATCCCGCTTCTTAGCACTAGTCACTGACAACTGATAGGCGGAGCAGAGCACTCTGGTGCCCTGAGTCTCCTTCTTCGCTGTTTGAATCTTGCAGCGATTTCTCTCTACCGGAGACGATTTGTTACCTAGCACTTCAACAGAACACACTGCTGCTAGCCCGGACGGGCCCAGGGCGATCGCAGGTTACGCAGTGTGCTCACTAGCAAAAGTTCACCTGTTCCGTCAGCAGGGGTCACTCTTGGTCCACGAAAAAGGAAAGCCCAGCCCTTGACTATGTCAGAACGTGGTGCTAGGTTTCCCCCTGCACTTTACTGTTCCAAGGCTGTTCAGAATACAAGGCGTTCTTAATGCGTGTGTTCTCCAAATAACTTTGACACAGCATACCGGTTGCAAGCACTTAGTGGTAAGAAGGAAGTTCAACGTCCCATAGCTTTAC
>JAREIS010002370.1:0-12886 GCA_030060385.1 Muscicapa striata striata | reverse complement strand
AAATCCTGGGGGTATTTTTAACCCCAACATCCCCCATCCTCCCAGGGACCCCAATCCCAATCCCACAATACCATGGCTCCCCCAGAAGCCCAATCCAACTCCCATGATTAAAATCCCCTTTAGCCTCCCTCTGACCCCAGCCCAAATCCCGGGTCGCTCCCTGAGACACTCAGTGTTCCCCTCAGCCTGTCCCCAGACCCCAATCCCACTCCCAGTCCCCAATTTCTTTGGTGTCAGTCCAGAACTTCAACCCAAACTGGGCATCACCCTGTGCCGGGGACACATGGAAAGGAGGGGGGTGGTAGCCCATCCCCATAGAGGCCACATGGAAAGCACATGCTGCTGAGACAAAGAGAGCAGGGGTCTCCTCTAGGAGCCTCCCTGAGACTGCGGGGGACCAATCAGAGACCTGGGTTGGTGATTGACAGCCCAGGAAACCAATTAGAACGCTGTTTCGCTTTTACGAATCACAGGAAAGAAGTTAGTTTTGTGTCTTTTTATGTTCTATTGGGGCAGGGAGAGGAGCCTGGAGGCTCGGGCCCCTGCCATGGGGCCCGCCCGGCCCGCCCGGCCTGGCCTCCCGCGCGGCCCGAACCTCGGCAGGGGAAGAGCCCAGCCCCAGGAAGCCCCCAGGTGGACCCGGCCCGGCCCCAGCGTGGAGGGGGAAGAGCCCGGCCCTGGGAAGGCCCGGAGTGGACCTGGCCCGGCTCGGATGACTCCGCCCCGGGAAAGCCCCGGGTGGACCCGGCCCGGCACGGGCGAGGAGAGCCTGGACTGGGAATGCCCCGGGTGGCTTCGACTCGTGGGAGCCCGGCCCGCCCGCCCGCCCGGCCGGCTTGGCTCGGCTCGGCTCGGCTCGGCTCAGCTCGGCTTATCATCGCATGCGGCTGCGTCTTTTCCAGCATGGCTTCAGCCTGGATCTTTACCGTTTGGATACAAGTTTAACTTTTAGTGCCTGAATGGGACTTCGGATTTTCCTGAGCTCCCCAGAGCGGAAAGCATGAAGCAGGAGGAATTGCAGAGGTCAGCAGAAGGAAGACAGTTTTTTTTTATAGAAGGAGAGATAGAGGAGTCGCCACTGATAAGTAGCTTAAAACCTTTTTCTTGTGGGCTTTAGAGGATCGTGACTTTACTTAAAATTCCTTTAAACTGTAGAATATACTTGGGGAGGTTAAAAGTGCCTGAGAAGAAAACCTTTTTTGCCCTGAGAAATGGGCGTCGGGAAGTAGAGCTCTCTGTCTTTAAGACTGGAATTGGACAGAGACATTTGAGTAAAGAGTGAGATGAAGAGTTTGTTTTGTGTTCTCAGCAGCCTGCCTTTAAAATGACACCCCATGTGTTTTCAGCAACCCAAATACAGCTCTGGAAAGACTGCAAAAAATGGGAGGAAAAATCATAATTTGTAGATTCCGGGTGGGTGCAGATTATGAGAGTGAGACACCCTCTAGACCTAAACCAAAAGAAGGGGCTTCTCTCCCTTGATTGAACTGAAATGATTATTTAAGTGAATAACTGACTGAAGTTTTTTTTTTCTGTATGTTGCTGGTATGAAGAAAGGGGGAGGAAGAGATAATCTGGAAATCTCATTCTGAATTGTTTTGTGTTGTTAATAAATTTCTAGTTCCCTGCTTAAGCTTTGAGCCTGCTTTGTCTTTACGCCTAAACTCGATCCCCAAAAGAAATTAAATATATTAAAATTGGCAAACCCCAGTCACACCGTGACACACCCCCTACTCCCACAGTGTGTCCCAGCCCCCATGACCCAATCCCACTCCCACCATCCCATGTCCCCCTCACTTTCCCCCAGAGCACCCCATGACCCCAATCCCAGTCCTGTGACTCCCCCCATGCCCCCCCCACCCCAATCCCAGAGTCCCCTGCTCCCCCCAAGTGTCTCCAGTGTCCCCCCAGCCCCTGATACCCAAATCAGCCGGAGTGAACTCCCTGGCACACCTGGAGGTCCCAGAGAGCCGGAATTCTTTATCAGCTCAGACTCACAGTGGATCTCTCCTGCTCCTGCAGCTCAGGGGGGCTTTGCACAGGGTATTTATCCACCCTAATTATAAATATTCATTAAAATGGGCTGCTTAGCTAACACAAAACCAGGGCTCTTCCCGTAAATAATTTGCATGGCTCTGCCTCTTTTAGGAAATAATTCTATTGTCCTGCACAGTCCCAGAAGGGGTTTCAGGGCACGGTTTCCACTGAGTGCTCCAATATCCTGGATTACACGCCTTGAATTTCCGCTTTTTGTCCAGCGCTGCCGCGTCTCTGTTACAGAACTTGCTAAAAACTCCGCTGGAGTTTCCTTAAATCTCTTTCTCCACTCGCTCCAGCCACATTTATCCTGCTGTGTCCCCACTTTTACATCCTTTTATGTTTTTCTGCTTGTTCATCTTTCAGCCCTATCCAGCACCTTCAGGGAACTGGAACACAATCACATATCTTGGAATAATTTGTTCCAAAAACACTTTAAAAACTGATCCTGTTGATGCTGAAACAGCTGGAAACCAATCTGACCACCCTGTTATTTGTGATATTATTAGCAGAAGATATTTAAATCTTGCCACTCGGGGCATTTCAGTAAAATCCACCTGGCATCTCTGGAAGGGACGTACAGCCCAACGCCTCCCTCCCCTGGCAAGTTCCTTTGTAACTCTGCTGTTGGTTTCAGCACAAATCAAACAACCCTCAATAGCTCGTTTTGCCAGGCTAAAAAGACCCACAGCAGCATTTTGAGCAAGGCTTCTGCCAATCCTCAGGGGCCCAATGACTCCCTTCATGAAGTTGTTTTAACAATTGTCGGGCCAGAGCTTTTTGTATCCACTGCCTCCCATCCCTTGTAAACCAATTATTTCCTCTTTCCTCTGCCTCACTCTTTTTCATTATCTCAAGTTCCTCTGGTGGAAAAGACAGTTCTTCAGGCAGCAGTGCAGTTACTGGGAGCAAGGGGAGGATCTTAGAGATTTCTGGCAACAATGCAGCTTTCTGAGCTTCTTTATCAGCCAGTCCGTTTCCTATTGCCTGATCCAAGCATCCTGCCTGTTGCTGCTTAATGTGGATTATTCACACCCTTTCTGTAAAATCACCACTTCCAATGGGCGAGAGGTTAAGTTTTCATGAGCTAATGTCTTTCCCCTGCAGGTTAATAAACCTCTTTCTTCCCACACTTTCCCAAATGCATCTATCACCCCACATGCATATTTTGAATCAGTAAAAACATTCACTGTCTTGTCCCTGTGTAATTCACAGCCTCTGACAAGCGCATACAGCTCTGCTGTCTGAGCTGACCAGGGCTGGAGTAATCTCTGCCCTTCCTTTGATTGCTTCCCATTCACATCCTCTAAATCGTTTCCCTTCTACCACACTTTTCCTGTTCCCTGACAAAAGGAAATCATCCACACAGTACAACATCCTAATTCCTGAGGGTGGAGCAAACTCTATTAATATTTTCTGCAAAGCTTGCCCAAACAAAACCGGTGGCTCAGTATATCCCTGGGGAAGAACTGTCCATGTCAATTGTTGTTTTACCATTTCCCTTCTTCCTCCTGTTCTCACTCAAAGGCAAAATGCTGTTTACTGTGTTTTGTACTCAGACACCCCCAGAAAGCATTCTTCAAATCCAGTACGGAATAATGCTGATGTGAAGAAGGGATCTGATTCAAGAGAAATGTCAGTCCATGACTCTCCTCCTTCCCCCATTTGGGACCTGACTCTTCCCTTTGTCTGACCTTGGTGTTTTCATACTGTTTCTGTGCCTATCTTCATCTTGGTGCTCCTCTTTCACTCAGGAGAGAGAACCAAGTGTCTGCAAGTCTCATTCTGGGCAGTGAAAGAGTTAACACCTTGCCTGTGCAGTGAATGGTTCTGTCATCTCTTCCAGGTGGGGTGTCTGGAGCTATTTATGATAAAGTTTTTCACGGCTGCCTTGGGGCTGGGCTAGGATTGTAGGGCCCAGCCAGAAAGTGGTGACGAGTTTTCTGGCTCCATGGCTCTTTTCTGGTGTTTGCTGCATTCAATTCCAGCAGGGAAAGGTGTGGGGGGCCTTGCCAGAACAGGGCCCTGCTCTCTCTCCCCAGCCTGTGTGGGTGTGCATTTTCACACACATCACATATAATGGTTGCTTCCTGTGGGAGATGAGGTCCGCTAACCTTGAAAGCAACTATACAAAATTGGATTTCAGATCTCCTTGAGAAAAAAATGTCCAGCTCTCATAGTTACACCTGCTATGTAAGCTGAATCAGTTATCAAATTGAATGGCTCTTGGAATCTCTCAAAGGCCCTGATGACGGCTTCTAGTTCAGCAATCAGTGGGGATCCTTCCACCACCTGCACATCAGACTCCCACTTCTGTGTCCTGGGATCCCTCCAAGTCATTACTGGTTTGTGGGAAGACCCTGAGCCATCAGGAAAAATGGTCAAAGCTTTGAGTGGCGTTTTGCTTTGTACAAATTTAGGGACCGGAATAAATTCTAATTTAAACACTTTATGGCTGTGTGGATTAATTGAGATGTGACCAGTGTAACTATCGAGAGCAAACTGGAGGCTCTCATTGGTTTGGATTAAGTTCTTCAAACCTCCACTAGTCAATAGGGGTGACCTTAGAGCGAGTGATGTTGTTGCCCATCCTGGAGCTTTGTTCCTGTGCCCAGAAGGAAAAGGGAAAATGAAAGGAAAAGGTCTAAACATATAATTAACTCAGCGCACCATCCCCAATATTGATTCTGAATTACAATTTTTCTTCAGGCAGGGAAAGCCCGTTGGGTCAACTCAAGACTTCTGGGCAGGTGCTCAACCGATCAAACCCATCAAACGATCATCGGGATTCTTCTCCCTGGCACTGAGCAGAGGGTCCTGGTTGCCCCTTGGACAGCCCTCGCTAAAATGTGAGTGGTTTTTGGGGAAGCAGCAACCCAAAAGTGATTTGTGTCCTGCAGCTGATGCGTCAGGAGACGCTTCTCCAGGGATCCCTGAGCAGAGGTCCCTGTTCGGGCGCCACTTGCTGCAGAGGGCGGTGGCCAAGGTGACGCGATTTCCCTCGAGAAGCGTTTTTATAAAGACAAGTTCTGGGGTGCACGGGCACACTCGCCTCACCGCTGTGATTATCAGCTCCTTTGTGAGAAGCATTTTTGGGTGGCACAGAACAGAGACAAGTTTTTCATGTGGTGTTGTGCAGAGAGCCTTTATTGGGTTTTGTCACGAAGGTGCCAGGGATGAAAGAAGCCCGGGAATTCAGAGGGAGCTGGGGTTATATGGGAAAGGCAGGGGGCGGGGTACAGCAAGCAGCGAATCATCTGAGGGTACAGGGGCGGAGCAAGAGGGGAGGGCAAATAGGATACAGAGAATCTGCAGAAGTTGCAAGGCACGCTGGGGTGGTTTTTGTGTCTCCATCACATGGAGGGTTTTGGCCACCTAAGGGCCTTTCTTTAGGGTTGTACCTTAAACCTTTTGGCCTTCAGACCTTGTTCCTCCAAGGGAAAACCGACATCTGTGGGTCTGATGGCCACAGCCTTCTAAAGGGAGCGACATGGAGCCTTGCTGGGGAATTGTCTCTTTTTGCTGCCTTTGACAGAATTGTTTAATAGATCTCTTTTGAAAGAGTAATTAAGTAGAATTGTTTTGATAGAATGGTTCCACAGAATCTTTTATATACAATTGATTTTATACAATTATTTAATAGAATTGTTAACATACAACTGATTTGATACAATTATTTAACAGAATTGTTTTGATCAAATAATTTAAAAGAATTCTTATCATGCAATTGATTTGATAGAATTTTATAATAGAATTGCTTTGCACAATGGCCTTGTGGCACTGTGGCCACAGTGGCTGTGGTAGCCATGTGGCTCAGGGAGTCTTGTTGATCATGATGGTCACAGTGGCCTTTGTGATTATAGTGACCATGGTGGCCAGAGTGACTGTGGTGGATGCAGTGGTCGCAGTGCCAGTCGTGGCCACAGTGACCACATGGAGGCCATGGTGGCCAAGGCGGCCATAGTGGCAGTGGTGGCCTTGGTAGTCTTGGTGGCCTGGTTTCCCTGAGTGTCCTGGTGGTCTTGGTAATCGTGGTTGTAACAGTGACTACAGATATCTTCAAGGTTTTGTGGCTCAGAGGATCCCTGTGGCCACTGTGAGGGCTGTGGTGACAAGGAGGAGTCCTCTGAGATGGCGAGGGCTCTGGACACACTTCCACCTGGGGGACAAAGAGGGGGGGTCAGGGGAACAATGGGTGAGTGAGGGGGTCAGGGACGGCCATAAGGAGGGCTGGGGGTGACAGGAGAGATGGTGACCAGGAGGTGACAGTAACAGAGTGTGGGGGGGCATTGGGGGGGGCAGGGGTCACGGAGGTCAGGACATCATGGTGGGCTTAGGGGTGACAGGGGTCAGGGAAACAGGGGGTGACAGGGGAGCAGGGGGTGCCTTGGGGGGTCCCGCCCCATCCACGCCCAGCACACAGGGCCTGTCCCCACAGCACTGTCTGTGGAGAGGACAGACAGGGTCGGAATGGGAGTGTCCTGTCGTTGTCCCTCTCCCCTCCAAGATGTGGGAGGCCCCGATCCCTGTGGCCTTTCATGGATGATTTTGTCCCCAGATTTGGTGTCCCCAGAACAGGGTGTCCTTTTCTCCACACACACGGTGGGTGCCCCCGGCCCTGCCCCCCATCCCCAGTGAGTGTCATTGTCTCCATTGTCTCATCAGGGGTGTCCCCACGGCCCCAGGCTTTCCCCATGTCCCCAGTGGGTGTCCCCATGGCCCCAGGCTGTCCCCACCTTTCAGCCACTCGCAGTTGTATTTGCTGTAGGTCCCGATGGAGTTGAGGAGCGCCTGGCCACTCTCACTTCGTTGTCGAACTCCTCAGACAGGCCATCCCTGATGTAGGCCGTGATGGCGATGGCCTGGGAGGACGACAGATAATTACACCAAGAGATGTTAAAACACTTAAAAAATGCTGGTTGTGTACACAACAGATACCACATCAACATCCCATGAATTTGCCTATTACAAAATTGATATAATCACTCCAAACAATCAATCGTGTTAATTATCACTTCAGTAAAACAAAAGCACACTTAAACAAACTCACTTAATCAGTATTTATACCAAACATAACGGGAGCAAAACATTGTCTAAACTCAGTGATACTGAAAATTAATAAAAATGAAATCTAAGAGAATTTACTTAATATCATTTAGCCTTAATCAATCTTAACAGAACGTATCCAAACACCAAAAAACACCCGTGAAAAAAGAGTTGCAAGAACAAGGGGACAGAAACATTATCTGCCTGTAAATATTGTTTGGTGTATATAAATTTCTAATTATTACAGTAAAATCCAATACCATCATGACTCCGCTACAGTGCACACAGAGAGTTTTGAACTCCTCTAGGAAAACTGTGAAAACCACTTTAACCACTAACCACTTTTAACTTTCCACTCCCCTTCCTTTTTTTTTTTTGTATTTTTTTCTCTTTGATTTTGTTTGGGTTTTTTTTGTTGTTGTTGTTTATTTTGTTTTTGTTGGTTTTTTGTTTGTTTGTTTGCTTGTTTGTTTGTTTGTTTTTGGGGTTCTTTTGGTGTTTTTTGTTTCTTGGATTTTTTTTCCGACCGAGCATCAGTCCGGGAAAAGACCCCATCCCCAGCATCATGTCCGGGGTAGCGACCCCCAGGCCCCCCTCCCCTTTCTTCTGCTGCACACACTCCAACACTCCAAACTGACAGACCGAAACAGAGGCTGCCACATTCTCCGCATTCCTCGGCACAGGCTCAAACCAAGAAACTTTCCCCGGGACCGCTCCCTCCCGAGAACCGAATCCGCTGAGCTCACGCTCCCTCTCTCCTCCGGGAGATCGGCGCTGCGGCACTCGCAGCTTTTGAGACACAACAGCTGTCCCTTCTCTTCGCCCCCGCCATCAGAAGCGCTCGGGCTTTTTCTCTCTCTCCCATCTCTTGATCCACTAAAATTCTTAGTTGCGCTCATTTTCTCTCTCGCTGCCAGGGCAAGAACTCTGCATGCGAATATCCGTGATGTACATTTGAATGCCCGCTCTGTCTGAGCTCCGGGAACTCTCCTCCCAGCGCTGCTGGAAACTCTTCAGGGGACACCACGGCACAGCCCGGAGCTTTTTCTGGTTCCGATGGTGGCAGGGAAGCATCGATTTCTATTTTTTCTGATTCCAGTGCGGACTGCGAGTCCGCGCTGTCACTGCCCGAGTCCTCCCGAGCCCGCAACTCTGTCTCAGGGACTGCTGATGGGAAGGACGGAGGAACTGTCTCTTCTCCCCCAAAAATACTCTCGCGCAAACGCTGGAAAGGCAGCCGCAGGGTGGCCCGAAATAAATCCTTTTCCCTGTCCCCATTTAATAGTCTTTTTAAACCCTCTGGGTCGGACTTGACTGCTCTCACAGAGAGGATATGCTGGAGGATATTTAACTTTGCTCTTCTTGCTTTTCTTTCCATAATAATTTCTCCATCCCTGCAGCCCCAGCCGCTCACCTTTACCGCAGTTCTTTGCTGCGCTGCGCTCGCTTTTCTCTCGGAGCTTTTCTCTCGGAGCTTTTCTCTCGCAGCTTTTCTCGGGAACGCCTCTCCGCCCCGTGCTCCTGCCGCCTTCCTTCCGAGCCGCTCTCCGCACTTTTCTCTCTCTCCCGGATTCTTCGGATTCTCTCCGGAGCCGCACACCGACTCCCGCTGCTGCGGGACACTGAGTCTAAAGAGTTACGGTTCGCTCCATATGCACCATGTGTGCGATAAATCACATCGCCGGGTCACCAAATGCGGGAAAAAACTGGACTGCTGAACTTCAAATCAATATGATTTTGCAGAAGCCCATTTATTCTTCACAATTCACCCTCATTATACATTTCTAGAACCATCACTCACTTGGGAACATACTCTACAATTGGTGATTTTAGGATATTGATCCACCCCTTCCAACCCCTGAAAGTCCCTAATTGGTGCTCTTCAGGATCTTTGCTGCTTCCCATTAGCTTGAATTTTCTAATCTTGGTATTCTGTGCTTTCAACTTTTTCTCTCCTGATTTAGCATCGTTTATGTTACAGCGGCCTTGGGGGGTTTCAACAAGTTATCGAAAAACTCCTCAAATTGTCTCATGCTGTGCCCCTGTTATAAACCCTGGGCTAAACTAAGAAATACACAAAAACAGCGAGTGTGTGAAAGAAGCGTGTGAGCGAACAGCAAAATATGCAGAAAGAACTGAACAGGAAAAAGAGCAACTAAATGGAGTTTTTGGCTGGTGCACACACACAAGGCCCAGATTTGTCCAGACATGTGCACTGGGGTCCAAGCCCAGTTCAGCATTACAACATTTCCTCCTTCTTTTTCTTGCACTAGCCAAATAATCTTTAATAAGTTATCTTGTCTTATCCTTTTCTCATTCTTCTTTTACTCTTATATCATATCATATCATATCATATCATATCATATCATATCATATCATATCATATCAATCTTATCTTATCTTATCTTATCTTATCTTATCTTATCTTATCTTATCTTATCTCTTATCATTTTATCTTATTCTATCTTATCTTATTCTATCTTACCATCTTTTTTTAATCTTATCTTTATACTACTTCAATTTACCTTAATACTTATATCTTATATCTTTGTTTTTATTTAATTTTTTAGATTATCTCATTCCATCTTATCATATCTTATTCTACCTTATTCTATCTTTTCTGTTTCTTATTTTTATCAAGTGAATCATTAACTTTATTTATGGAAAAAGCAACGTCCTAATAACTAACAAAAATCTCCAAACTTTGCATTATGGCTCAGGAAGTCTTGGTGATCATGATGGTCACTGTGGCCTTGGTGATTATAGTGACCATGGTGGCCTGAGTGGCTGTGGTGGATGCAGGGGTCACAGTGCCAGTGGTGGCCACAGTGACCACAGGGTGGCCATGGTGGCCAAGGTGACAATAGTGGCAGTGGTGGCCTTGTTTCCCTGAGTGTGACCGTGGTTATAACAGCGACCGCAGAGCTCTTCAAAGCTTCGTGAATCAGAGGATCCCTGTGGCCTTTTCCAGAGCTTTGGTAACATGAAGATGTTGTCTTGCATGATGATGTCTCTGTGGGCTGGGGGACAAAGAGGGGACGTCAGGGGGACAATGGGTGAGTGAAGGGGTCAGGGACGGCCATAACGGGCTGGGGATGACAGGAGAGATGGGGGCTTAGGGGTGACAGGGGACAGGGAAACAGGGGGTGACAGGGGTGACAGGGGGGGGTGCCTTGGGGGCTCCCGGCCCACCCACATCCAGCACACAGGGCCTGTCCCACAGCACTGTCTGTGGAGAGGAGGGACAGGGTTAGTACAGGGGGTCCCTGTCCCTCTCCCTGTCCCTCTCCTGTCCCTGTCCCAGATGTGGGGGTCCCCAGCCTTGTGCCCTGTCATGGACATTCCAGTCCCCATACTTGGTGTCCCCAGCACAGGGTGTCCTTGTCCCCACAAACACCCGTGGGTGCCCTTGTCCCTGTCCCCCATGCCCAGTGAGTGTCATTGTCCCCTGTGCCTCATCATGGGTGTCCCCATATCCCCAGTGGGTGTCCCCATGTCTCCAGTGGATCACCCAATGGCCCAAGAGAGTTTCCCCATGGCCCCACTCTGTGCCCACCTTTCAGCCACTCGCAGCTGTAATTGCTGTGGATCCCGATGGAGTCAAGGTGGATCTCCACATTCTCCCCATAATCAGTGACGTTGATGACCTCGAACTTCTCAAAGGGTGGGATCAGCACCTCCTTCTCATTCTTAAAGTTGGAGAATGCCTTGATGTACGCGCCGTAACATGTTCTCACTACGAACATCGTGGTGCTCCCGAATTTTTTGGCTTCACCCTCACAAAGCGACGACGACGCGAATTGACCGAACCGGACGATGTCACCAACATTTGCCTTGAACTTGTACTTGCCCACCCCCCTGAACACACAGTGACATTTCTGTGTCTGCTTGACCCTCAGCCTGCCCAGGGCTTCGGTCAGAAGGAAATGCAGAGTTTTGAAGTGGAAATTGTTCTGGTATTCCTGGGAGGAGCGCCCGGCTACTCTGACTTTCTCATTGAACTGCTCGTACAGGTCATCCATGGTGTAGGCCATGATGGCGATGGCCTGGTCTGAGGATGACAGAGGGGACAGAGGGGACCCCAGTCTCTGCCACTCTTTCACGGCCTTTGGCCAGACCTTGGCAAACAGAGGATTCTCCTGGAACTCAGAGCGGTTCAGGACCGGCAGCTCCTCCATCATGTCATAGCGACAGCCCTGGTACCGGTCATCGAAGGAGTTCGGGGCCATGTCCAGGGGTATCACCTCATAGGCCGTGGTGGCCACGGTCATTGCCAGCAGTGCCAGGGTGAGAGCCAGGAGGGCCATGGAGGGGAGAGGCCACAGGGAGCAGTGTGGACACTGGGGGACACAGGGTAGACATGGAGGTGACACTGGGGGACACAAATGGGACACGGAGGTGACACTGGGAGGGTTTCTCAGTGAGGGATAGGGGAGGGCAGTGGGGTAACCCCGGGAGAAGGGAGGCAGCTCCCACGGTCCCCAATCCCACAGTATCATGCCTGCCCCCACCAGAAGCCCAATCTCACCCCCATAATTATAATTCCCCTCAGCACCTCCTGACTGCAGCCCAAATCCTGGGGCCACCCCCTGAGCTCCTCAGTGTCCCCTTCAGCCTGTCCCCAGACCCCAATCCCACTCCCTTTCCCAACTTCTTTGGTGTCACCCCAGAACCTCAACCCAAATCCAGGCATCACCCCCTACCCCCACAGTGTGTCCCAGCCCCCATGACCCCAATCCCACTCCCACCATCCCGTGTCCCCCCTCACTTTCCCCCACAGCACCCCCTGACCCTAATCCCAGTCCTGTGACTCCCCCAGTGCCCCCCAGGCCCCAATCCCACAGTCCCCTGTCCCCCCCAGGTGTCCCCAGTGTCCCCCCAGCCCCTGATACCCAAATCAGCTGGAGTGAACTCCCTGGCTCACCTGGAGGTACCAGAGAGCCGGAATTCTTTATCAGCTGGGACTCACAGCGGATCTCTCCTGCTCCTGCAGCTCAGGGGGGGTTTGCACAGGGTATTTATCCACCCGTATTATAAATATTCAAAAAATAGGCTGCTTAGCTAACACAGACAGGGCTTTTCCTGTAAATAATTTGCATGGTTCCGTCTGTTTCGGGATAAACTTTTGCTCTGCTGGGGAGCCACAAAAGGGGCTTCAGAGTGTGATTTTCACTGAGTCCACCAATACCCTGGATCGCCCTGCCTTGACTGTTCTCTTTTGGCTGGTGCCTCAGCTTCTCTGTTACAGAACTTGCCAAAAATTCCTCTCTGGAATTCCCTTAGTTTGTTTCACCACGGGCTGTAGACACCTTTGCCCTGTTCTTTTCCCCGTTTCACTATATTTCATATTTTTCTGCTGGTTCATTTTTCAGCCCTACCTTCAGGGGAACTGAAACTTTCTCTTCTCTCTCTTATTTCTCACCACACAGGATCCCAATTCCAGGATCCCATGTCCCCCCCAGTGCCCCCAGTCCCACTCCCCACTGCTCACTGGGTTGCTGTCACACCCCAAACACCAAATGGGGTCCTCTACCAGGTGACATCCCTGTAGGCTCCCTGAGCCTTGAGTGACCTGTCCCCATCCCATCAACTCACCCGAGGTTTGCTGCTGCTTCTCTCCTTCACCAACTGCAGCACCCGTCGGGTGGGCCTGGCCTGGTTATTGGGAGTTATCACCCACCCACTCTCTTTACTGGGGCCTTTTGATAAGCAGCCAATTTTCCTTCTGCCCAACTCTATCCAGGCCTCACTTTGGGTGGTGAAATTCCTTTATCAGGAATTAACACCAGGGTGTCACTCTGTG
>JAREIS010002369.1:0-17870 GCA_030060385.1 Muscicapa striata striata | reverse complement strand
GTTGGTTGTTTTTTTAAGTTTTAGGTTTTAGGGGTTTTGTTTTTGTTTTTAGGTTGTTTTGGTTTTGTTTTTATGTTTTTTGAGGGTTTTTTTTTGTTTTTTAGGGGTTTTGGGGTTTTTAGGGTTTTTGGGGTTTTTAGGGGTTTTTGGTTTTTTTGCTTTTTAGGGGTTTTTGGGCTTTTTAGGGGTTTTTGGGGGTTTTTTTTTTTTTTTCGAGTTTTTAGGGGTTTTGGGAGTTTTTGGGATTTTTTGGTTTCTTTCTTATTTTGGGAGGGGGTGGCGGGCTGCCCTAACCCCACCCTCCCTGACACCCCCTCCCCCTCCCCAAAACCCCCTCAGGACCCCTCCCCCATATTTTGCAGCCGCCTACAAACACGCGGACGGCAAGAAAATCGACGGGCGCCGGGTGCTGGTGGATGTGGAGAGGGGCAGGACGGTCAAGGGCTGGCGGCCCCGGCGCCTGGGTGAGCCCCTCCCCAAAAAAATACCCCTCCCTAAAAATTCCTCATCCCCAAAAAACCCTCTTCCCAAAAAATCCCCTCCAAAAAATCCCCATCCCCAAAAAATTCCCTCCGCAAAAAATTCCCATCCCCAAAAAATTCCCTCCGCAAAAAATTCCCATCCGCAAAAAATTCCCATCCCCAAAAAAATTCTCATCCCCAAAAAAATCCCCCTCCCCAAAATAATCCTCATCCCCAAAAAAATCCTCATCCCCAAAAAAAATCCCCTCTGCAAAAAAATCCCTCCGCAAAAAAATCCCCCTCCCCAAAAAATTCCCTCCCCAAAAAATTCCCTCCCCAAAATCCCCCTCCTCAAAAAAATTCCCCTTCCCAAAAAATCCCCCTCCCCAAAAATTCCCCTTCCCAAAAAATTCCCCTTCCCAAAAAATTCCCTCCCCAAAAAATTCCCCTTCCCAAAATCCCCCTCCCCAAAAAACTCCTGGGGGTCTGACACATTCCAACCCAAATTTGGGGCTTTTTTCCCCCAAAAAATCAGGTGTATGTGGGATTTCTTAGGGGTTGTTTGGGGTCAGTTTTGGGGTGCCCCTGACCCCCCGTTTCCCTGCAGGGGGAGGTTTGGGGGTTCAGCTTTGGGGTTCAGTTTTGGGGGGTCATTTTTGGGGTTCAGTTTTGGGGTGCCCCTGACCCCGTTTCCCTTGCAGGGGGAGGTTTGGGGGTCAGTTTTGGGGTTCAGTTTTGGGGGTTCAGTTTTGGGGTGCCCCTGACCCCGTTTCCCTTGCAGGGGGAGGTTTGGGGGTTCAGTTTTGGGGTTCAGTTTTGGGGTGCCCCTGACTCCCCGTTTCCCTTGCAGGGGGAGGTTTGGGGGGGGTCAATTTTGGGGTTCAGTTTTGGGGTGCCCTGACCCCCCTTTTCCCTTGCAGGGGGAGGTTTGGGGGGTCAGTTTAGGTTCAGTTTTGGGGGTTCAGTTTTGGGGGTTCAGTTTTGGGGTGCCCCTGACCCCGTTTCCCTTGCAGGGGAGGTTTGGGGGTTCAGTTTTGGGGTTCAGTTTTGGGGTGCCCTGACCCCCTTTCCCTTGCAGGGGGAGGTTTGGGGGTTCAGTTTGGGGTTCAGTTTTGGGGGTTCAGTTTTGGGGTTCAGTTTTGGGGGGTCAGTTTTGGGGTGCCCTGACCCCCCGTTTCCCTGCAGGGGGAGGTTTGGGGGGTCAGTTTGGGTTCAGTTTTGGGGGTCAGTTTTGGGGTGCCCTGACCCCGTTTCCCTTGCAGGGGGAGGTTTGGGGGGCACCCGGCGCGGCGGCGCCGACGTCAACATCCGGCACTCGGGCAGGGACGACACGTCCCGCTACGACGAGAGGTGAGCGGGGGGGGCTTGGGGGGCTTTGGGGACCCCCTGGGACACCTTGGGGACCCCCTGGGGGGCTTTGGGGACCCCTGGGATGGGCTTTGGGGGCTTTGGGGACCCCTTGTGACACCTTGGGGACCCCTGGGATGGGCTTTGGGGGGCTTTGGGGACCCCCTGGGGGGCTTTGGGGACCCCTGGGATGAGCTTTGGGGACCCCCTGTGACACCTTGGGACACCTTGGGGACCCCCTGGGGGGCTTTGGGGACCCCCTGTGACATCTTGGGGAACCCCTGGGGGGCTTTGGGGACCCCCTGTGACATCTTGGGGAACCCCTGGGGGGCTTTGGGGACCCCCTGGGGGGCTTTAGGTCCCCCCTTTGTCACCATTGGGCCTCCCTGGGGGGCTTTGGGGACCCCCTTTTGTCACCCTTGGATCCCCTGTGTCACTTTAGGGACCTCTGGGGGGCTTTGGGGACCCCCTGTTTAATTTTTGGGGACCCTTGTGACACCTTGGGGACCCCATTTTGTCACCTTTGAGACCCCAGGATTGGCTTTGGGGACTCCTGTGACACCTTGGGTACCCCCTGGGGGTCTTTGGGGACCCCTGTGTCACCTTTGGGACACTGGGATGGAATTTGGGATCCCCCTTTTGTCACCTTTGGATCCCCTGTGTCACCTCTGGGACTCCCAGTGTCACCTTCGGGACCTCCTGGGAAGGAATTTGGGACCCCTGTGACACCTCAGAGTCCCCCTGGAATGAGCCAGGGACCCCCTTGGGTCCCCCTGCAATGGATCAGGGACCCCCTGGAATGGGTCAGGGACCCCTGGAATGGGTCAGGGACCCCCTTGGGACCCCCTGGAATGAGCCACGGACCCCTTTGGGACCCCTGCAATGGGTCAGGGACCCCCAGAACTCCTCAGGGACCCCTTTGGGACCCCCTGGAATGGATCAGGGACCCCTGGAATGGATCAGGGACCCCCTTGGGACCCCCGGAATGGGTCAGGGACCCCCTTGGGACCCCCTGCAATGGGTCAGGGACCCCCTGGAATGGGTCAGGGACCCCCTTGGAACCCCTGGAATGAGCCAGGGACCCCCTTGGGACCCCGGAATGGGTCAGGGACCCCTTGGGACCCCCTTGGGACCCCTGAATGGGTCAGGGACCCCTTGGGACACCTGGAATGGGTCAGGGACCCCCTTGGAACCCCTGGAATGAGCCAGGGACCCCCTTGGGACCCCTGGAATGGGTCAGGGACCCCCTTGGGACCCCCTTGGGACCCCCTGGAATGGGTCAGGGACCCCCTTGGGACACCTGGAATGGGTCAGGGACCCCAGAACTCCTCAGGGACCCCTTTGGGACCCCCTGAAATGGATCAGGGACCCCCTGGAATGGGTCAGGGACCCCTGGAATGGGTCAGGGACCCTCTTGGGACCCCCTTGGGACCCCCTTGGGACCCCCTGGAATGGATCAGGGACCCCCTGGAATGGGTCAGGGACCCCCTTGGGACCCCCTGGAATGGGTCAGGGACCCCCTGCAATGGATCAGGGACCCCCTGGAATGGATCAGGGACCCCCGTGGGACCCCCTGGAATGGGTCAAGGACCCCCAGAACACCTCAGGGACCCCCTTGGGACCCCCTGGAATGGATCAGGACCCCCCCAGAACACCTCAGAGCCCCCAGGACACCTCAGGGACCCCTTGGGACCCCTGAATGGGTCAGGGACCCCTTGGGACCCCCGGAATGGATCAGGGAACCCCTGCAATGGATCAGAGCCCCCCAGGACACCTCAGGGACCCCCTTGGGATCCCCTGGAATGGGTCAGGGACCCCCGGAATGGATCAGGACCCCCCCAGAACACCTCACGCCCCGCTCCTTTCCCCCCTCCCCGCAGGGACCGGGAGCGGGAGCGGGAGCGCGACCGCCGCGAGCGGTCCCGGGAACGGGAGCGGCGCCGTTCGCGCTCCCGGGAGCGGCGGCGGCGAACGCGGAGCCGCGAGAAGGACGAGAGGGAGCGGAAACGGGGCGGGAGCCGCGACCGCAGCAAGGACCGGGACCGGGAGCGCGACCGAAAGCGGCGCTCGCGATCCCGAGAGCGCAAACGGGAGCGCGACCGCGACAAAAAGGACGAGGGACCCCTGGAAGGGCTGGAACCCCCCGAGGAGCTGGGAGGGGGAGGAGGAGGAGGAGGAGGGGGCGAGCCCGGATCCGCCGAGGGGATGGCGGGGGAGGCGGCGGAGAAACGGGACCGGAGCGGGAGCGGCGCCGCGGGCACCGGGAGCGGGAGCGGAGGCGGGACCGGGACCGGGACCGGGAACGGGAGCACAAACGGGAGCGGGAGCGGCGCGAGGAGCGCGGCGGGAGCGGCACCGGGGCAGCACCGGGAGCCGCACCGGGAGCGGCACCGGGCGAGGGCGGCGAGGCGGGAGCGGCGGGCGGGGACGCGGAGATGTTCCTGGGCGGGGGCGAGGGCGGGGCCGGCAGCGATGGCTACCTGGGCGCCGAGAACGGCTACCTGCTGGAGCCGCCCCTGGAGTGAGCGAGCGGCCGCCGGGACCGGCAATAAACGGAGCTTTTATGGGAAAAAAACAACAAAAACCGCCCCGAAAATGGAGTTTTTTAGGTGGTTTTTTGGGGTGGTGCTTCGATTTCGAGGGGCTTTTAGGTAGGGAAATTAGCAGAAAAAAAAGAGTTTTTGGGGTGCTTTTTGAGGTGGTGGTTATATTTTGGGGGGCTTTTAGGTAGGGAAATTAGCACCAAAAAAAGGAGATTTTTGGGTGGTTTTTTGGGGTGGTGCTTCGATTTTGGGGGGTTTTTAGGTAGGGAAATTAGCAGAAAAAATTGAGTTTTTTGGGTGGTTTTTTGGGGTGGTGGTTCTGTTTTGGAGGGTTTTTAGGTAGGGAAATTAGCAGAAAAAAATGAGTTTTTTGGGTGGTTTTTTGGGGTGGCGGTGCTTCGATTTTGGGGGGTTATTAGCAGAAAAAAAAAGTTTTTTGGGTGGTTTTTTGAGGTGTTGCTTCAATTTTGGGGGGTTTTTAGGTAGGGAAATTAGCAGAAAAAAATGAGGTTTATGGGTGGTTTTTTGAGGTGGTGGTTCTATTTTGGAGGGTTTTTAGGTAGGGAAATTAACAGAAAGAAATGAGTTTTTTGGGTGGTTTTTTGGGGTGATGCTTCTTCAATTTTGGGGGGTTATTAGCAGAAAAAAAAGTTTTTTGGGTGGTTTTTTGGAGCGGTGCTTCAGTTTTGGGGGGTTTTTAGGTAGGGAAATTAGCAGAAAAAGGAGTTTTTGGGGTGTTTTTTTGGGGTGGTGGTGCTTCAATTTTGGGGGGTTTTTAGGTAGGGAAATTAGCAGAAAGAAATGAGGTTTTTGGGTGTTTTTTTGGGGTGATGCTTCTTCAATTTTGGGGGGTTATTAGCAGAAAAAAAAAGTTTTTTGGGTGGTTTTTTGGAGCGGTGCTTCAGTTTCGGGGGGTTTTTAGGTAGGGAAATTAGCACCAAAAAAATGAGTTTTTTGGGTGGTTTTTTGAGGCGGTGCTTCGATTTTGGGGGGCTTTTAGGTAGGGAAATTAGCACCAAAAAAAGGAGATTTTTGGGTGGTTTTTTGGGGTGGTGCTTCGATTTTGGAGGGTTTTTAGGTAGGGGAATTAGCAGAAAAAGAAGAGTTTTTTGGGTGGTTTTTTGAGGTGGTGCTTCAGTTTCGGGGGAGTTTTAGGTAGGGAAATTAGCACCAAAAAAAGGAGTTTTTTGGGGTGGTTCTTCAATTTGGGGGGGTTTTTAGGTAGAGAGATTAGCACAAAAAATGAGGTTTTTGGGTGTTTTTTTGGGGTAGTCCTTCAATTTCGGAGGGTTTTTAGATAAGGAAATTAACACCAAAAAAGAGGAGTTTTTTGGGGTGGTGGTTCAATTTTGGGGGGGTTTTAGGTAGTGGAATTAGCACAAAAATATGAGGTTTTTGGGTGGTTTTTTGGGGTGGTGGTTCTTCAATTTTGGGGGTTTTTAAGTAGTGAAATTAGCACCAAAAATGGGGGTTGAGTATTTTTTTGGTTTTTTTTTTTTTAATTTTTTGGGGTTTTTTGGGGTTTTTATTCAAATTTTTTTTTTTTAATTAGCACAAAACGAGGTTTTTGGGTGGTTTTTTGGGTGGGTTTTGAGAGTGAAGAGGTGGTGGCTCAGTTTTGGTGGGAAATTATTTAGCAAAATTAGCAAATTGGCAAAATTAGCAAATTGGCAAAAAAAACCCGTTTTTGTGGGGTAACTCCGTTTTGGAGGGGTTTTAAATACTGAAATTAGCACAAAAAGAGGATTGTGGGTGGTTTTTTGGGGTGGTGGTTCAATTTTGGGGGGTTTTTAGGTAGTGGAATTAGCACAAAAATATGAGGTTTTTGGGTGGTTTTTTTTGGGGTGGTGGTTCTATTTTGGGGGGTTTTTAGGTAGTGAAATTAGCACCAAAAAAATGAGTTTTTTGGGTGTTTTTTGGGGCGGTGCTTCAATTTCGGGGGGTTTTTAGGTAGGGAAATAAGCACAAAAAAATTGAGTTTTTGGGGTGTTTTTTTCGGGGAGTAGTTCAATCTTGGGGGTTACGAGTCTTTCCCTAAATAGCGACTTTCCCCCAAATTTAGGTTTTTTCGGATGGAATTCGGCTCCAAAAATAGGGGTAACCCAAATTTTTTTAGCCCTAAAAGTAGTGTCACCCTTCCAATTTGGGGGTCTTTCCCTAAAAAGGGGGTGTCCCCCCCCCAGTTTGAGATTTTTTTTCTCTCCCCAAAACTTGTGACGCTCCCCCCAAATTTTTCTCTTTAGATTTGGGATTCCTTCCTCCCAAATTGCCCCCTCCCAGATTTGGGGTCCTACTCGGTAATTTGACACCTCCGACCCCATCCCCCTACAAAAATTTTGGATCCTCAGCCATCCCCCCTAAAATTTGGGGTCCCCCCCACCTCATTTTGCCCCCTCTGATATTTGGGATCCCCAAAACCCCGGATTTTGGGGTCTCTCCGTTCTGCGCATGCGCGGCTAGTCCCGTATGGGGGCGTGGCCAACGCAGAGCGAGGGGCGTGGTTTGTGTTACCATATAAGGAAGTGGGCGCGGCCTCAGAGCAGACGTGACGCGGAGCGGGCGATGGGCGTGGCTTAGGTGAGGAGGGGGCGTGGCTTGCGCGGGAAAGGGGCGTGGTCAGGGGAGTGGGCGTGGCCAGGCGAAGATGGCAGCGCTGAGCGGGGACGCGCTGGGGCTGGAGCAGGGTACGGGGAGATTTGGGGGAATTTGGGGAGAATTTGGGGATTTTGGGATATTTGGGGGTGGGGGAGGGCTGGGGGTGTGGGGAGTGGGGAGGGGTGAATCGGGGCCCTGGAGCGAGGAATGGGAGGGGACAGGGGGAATTTTGGGGGTCTCGGGTTCTTGGGGAGGGGGAGGGGAGGGAGAGGGAATTTGGGGAGGTTTTGGGGGGCCTGGGGGTGATGGGGGATTTTGGGGTGATTTGGGGGATTTGGGCTGATTTTGGGGGCTTTGGGGTGATTTTGGGATAATTTGGGGGTTGTGCTGATTTTGGGGTGATTTGGGGATTTTTTTGAGGTGCTCCTGGGGGTGATTTTGGGGGTTTTTTGGGGGGTGTTTGTGGGGCTGTTTTGGGGTGACTCTGGGGTGATTTTGGGGTGATTTTGGGGTTTTTTTTGGGGTGTTTCTGGGGCTGTTTTGGGGTGACTCTGGGGTGATTTTGGGGTTTTTTTTGGGGTGTTTCTGGGGCTGTTTTGGGGTGACTCTGGGGTGATTTTGGGGTTTTTTTTGGGGTGTTTCTGGGGCTGTTTGGGGTGATTTTGGGGTGATTTTTGTGTATTCCTGGGGCTTTGTTTGGGGTGCCCTGGGGGTGATTTTGGGGTGACTCTGGGTTTGGTTTTGGGGTGATTTTGGGGTGACTTTGAGGCTGTTTTGGGGTGTTTCTGGGGGTAATTTTTGGGACGGATTTGGGATGATTTCGGGGTGATTTTTGTGTATTTTTGGGGATTTTTTTGGGGTGTTCCTGGGAGTGTTTTTGGGGTGATTCTGGGTTGGTTTTTGGGGTGATTTGGGGTAATTCCGGGGGTGATTTTGGGATTTTTTTGGGCTGTTTCTGGGTTTGGTTTTGGGGTGTCTCTGGGGGTGATTTTGGGGTGGTTTGGGGATGATTTTGGGGTGTGTTTCTGGAGCTTTTTTCAGGGTGATTCTGGGGATGATTTTGGGATTTTTTGGGGTGTTTCTGGGGCTGTTTTGGGGTGACTCTGGGGCTGATTTTGGGCTGATTTTGGGGTGTTTTTGGGGTAATGGTTAAGTGTTTCTGGGGGTGATTTTGGGGTGTATTTGGGTTTGTTTTTGGGGTGGTTTTGGAGCTGTTTTGGGGTAACTCTGGGGTGATTTTGGGGGTTTTTTTTGGGGTGTTTCTGGGGCTGTTTTGGGGTGACTCTGGGGTGATTTTGGGGTTTTTTTGGGGTGTTTCTGGGACGGTTTTGGGGTGACTCTGGGGGTGATTTTGGGGTGTTTTTGGGGTAATGGTTAAGTGTTTCTGGGGGTGATTTTGGGGTGTATTTGGGTTTGTTTTTGGGGTGTTTCTGGGGCTGTTTTGGGGTAACTCTGGGGTGATTTTGGGTTTTGTTTTTGGGATGTTTCTAGGACGGTTTTGGGGTGACTCTGGGGGTGATTTTGGGCTGATTTTGGGGTGTTTTTGGGGTAATTTTTAAGTGTTTCTGGGGTGACTCTGGGGTGATTTTGGGGGTTTTTTTGGGGTGTTTCTGGGGTGACTCTGGGGTGATTTTGGTGTTATTTTTGGGGTGTTTCTGGGGTAACTCTGGGGTGATTTTGGGGGTTTTTTTGGGGTGTTTCTGGGGTGACTCTGGGGTGATTTTGGTGTTATTTTTGGGGTGTTTCTGGGGTGACTCTGGGGTGATTTTGGGGTTTTTTTTGGGGTGTTTCTGGGGTAACTCTGGGGTGATTTTGGTGTTATTTTTGGGGTGTTTCTGGGGTAACTCTGGGGTGATTTTGGTGTTATTTTTGGGGTGTTTCTGGGGTGACTCTGGGGTGATTTTGGGGTTTTTTGGGGTGTTTCTGGGGTAACTCTGGGGTGATTTGGGGGGTTTTTTTGGGGTGTTTCTGGGGTGACTCTGGGGTGATTTTGGTGTTATTTTTGGGGTGACTCTGGGGTGACTCTGGGGTGATTTTGGTGTTATTTTTGGGGTGTTTCTGGGGTGACTCTGGGGTGATTTTGGGGTTTTTTTGGGGTGTTTCTGGGGTGACTCTGGGGGTGATTTTGGTGTTATTTTTGGGGTGTTTCTGGGGTGACTCTGGGGGTGATTTTGGTGTTATTTTTGGGGTGTTTCTGGGGTGACTCTGGGGTGATTTTGGGGGTTTTTTGGGGTGTTTCTGGGGTGACTCTGGGGTGATTTTGGTGTTATTTTTGGGGTGTTTCTGGGGTGACTCTGGGGTGATTTTGGGGTTTTTTTGGGTTGTTTCTGGGGTGACTCTGGGGTGATTTTGGGGGTTTTTTTGGGGTGTTTCTGGGGTGACTCTGGGGTTTTTTTGGGGTGTTTCTGGGGTAACTCTGGGGTGATTTTGGGGTTTTTTTGGGTCCCCCAGACGTGTCCCGGGCCGTGGAGCTGCTGGAGCGGCTGCAGCGCAGTGGGGAGCTGCCCCCCCAAAAACTGCAGGCGCTGCAGAGGGTCCTGCAGAGCAAATTCTGCTCGGCCATCCGAGAGGTGAGCCCGCAGCCCAAAACACCCCAAAATATACCCCAAATATACCCCAAAATACACCCCAGAAACACCCCCAAAACACCCCAAAATACACCCCCAAAAACACCCCCAAATATACCCCAAAAATACCCCAAAATACACCCCAGAAACACCCCGAAATACACCCCAGAAGCTCCCCAAAATACACCCCAAAAACACCCCAAAAACACCCCCAAAAATACTCCCAAAAACACCCCAAAAATACCCCAAAATACACTCCAGAAACTCCCCCAAAACACCCCCAAAACACCCCAAAAATACCCCAAAACACCCCGAAATACACCCCAGAAACTCCCCAAAAACACCCCCAAAAATACTCCCAAAATCCCCCCAAAAAACATCCCAAAAACACCCCAAAATACATCCCCAAAAACACACCTGGGAACCCCAAAAAACACCTCAAAAATACCCCCAAAACACCCCAAAACCACCCCCAAAAACACCCCAAAAACCACCCCAAAAACACACCTGGGAACCCCAAAATCCCCGAAAAAAACCACCCCAAAATACACCCCAAAAACACCCCAAAATACACCTGGGAACCCCAAAATCCCCCAGAAACACCCCAAAAACTCCCCAAAACCACCTGAGACCCCCAAAACTCACCTGGGAACCCCAAAACCCCCCATGGCCCCCCAAACCCCCCCAGGCCCCTCCCAGCCCCCCAAAATTCCCCCAAAATCCTCCCTGGGACCCCCCCCAAAGCCCCGGGGTTCCCCCAAATCTCCCCCCCGGGATTTTGGGGTCCCCCCCTCCCGAATTTGGGGTCCCCCCCCAGGTGTATGAGCAGCTCTACGACACCTTGGACATCGCGGGGAGCCCCGAGATCCGCGCCCACGCCACGGCCAAGGTACCCCAAAATCACCCTGGGGAACCCCAAAAACTGCCCTGGGGAACCCAAAACCTGCCTGGGACCCCAAAAACTGCCTGGGACCCCCAAAAACTGCCCTGGGACCCCCCAAAACTGCCCTGGGGAACCCCAAAAACTGCCCTGGGGAACCCAAAAACTGCCCTGGGGAACCCCAAAAACTGCCCTGGGACCCCAAAAACTGCCCTGGGAACCCCAAAACTGCCCTGGGACCCCCAAAAACTGCCCTGGGAACCCCAAAAACTGCCCTGGGACCCCAAAAACTGCCCTGGGACCCCAAAACTGCCCTGGGACCCCAAAAACTGCCCTGGGGAACCCAAAAACTGCCCTGGGACCCCAAAATCACCCTGGGACCCCAAAAACTGCCCTGGGACCCCTAAATCACCCTGGGACCCCAAAAACTGCCTGGGACCCCAAAAACTGCCCTGGGACCCCAAAACTGCCCTGGGGAACCCAAAAACAGCCCTGGGACCCCCAAAAACTGCCCTGGGGAACCCCAAAAACTGCCTGGGACCCCAAAAACTGCCCTGGGACCCCAAAAATCACCCTGGGACCCCAAAATCTGCCCTGGGGAACCCAAAAACTGCCCTGGGGGACCCCAAAAACTGCCCTGGGACCCCAAAACTGCCCTGGGGAACCCCAAAAACTGCCCTGGGGAACCCCAAAACTGTCCTGGGACCCCAAAAACTGCCCTGGGACCCCAAAAATCACCCTGGGACCCCAAAACTGCCCTCAGGGACCCCAATGTCCCCAGTGTCCCCATTCCCCCCAATCCCTCCCAATGTCCCCAATCCCCCCAGTGTCCCCAATGTCCCCAGTGTCCCCAGTACCCCCAACCCCCCCAATGTCCCCCAATCCCCCCAGTGTCCCCCTTTGTACCCAATCCCCCCAATGTCCCCACTGTCCCCAATGTCCCCAACCCCCCCAATCCCCCCAATCCCCCCAATGTCCCCAATCCTCCCCAATGTCTCCAATGTCCCCCAATCCCCCCAATGTCCCCAATGTCCCCGTGCTGTCCCCAGGCCACCGTGGCCGCCTTTGCCGCCAGCGAGGGCCACGCGCACCCGCGGGTGGTGGAGCTGCCCAAGACCGAGGAGGGGCTCGGGTTCAACATCATGGGCGGGAAGGAGCAGAACTCGCCCATTTACATCTCGCGCGTCATCCCGGGGGGCGTGGCCGACCGGCACGGGGGGCTCAAGAGGGGGGACCAGCTGCTGAGTGTCAACGGCGTGGTGAGAATTGGGGGATTTTGGGGGGATTTTGGGGAAAATTTGAATGATTTTTGGGGGATTTTTGGGGAAATTTGGGGGATATTTGGGTGTTTTGAGGTGGTTAAATTGTGTTTTTGGGGCGTTAAATTGGGGTTTTGGGGGGATTTGGGGATGGTTAATGGACATGGGGGGGCTCAAGAGGGAGAGCAGCTGCTGAGTGTCAACGGGGTGGTGAGAATTGGGGGGATTTGGGGGGATTTGGGACATTTTGGGGAAAATTTGGGGGATTTTTGGGGAAATTTGGGGGATTTTTGGGAGAATTTGGGGTTTTTCGGGGGGATTTGGGGGTTGGGGGGCTCAAGAGGGGGGAGCAGCTGCTGAGCGTCAACGGGGTGGTGAGAATTGGGGATTTGGGGGGAATTTGGGGGATTTTGGGGAGATTTGGGGGGGAATTTGGGGTTTCTGGGAGGGTTTGAGGTGATGGTATTGGTGTTTAGGGGAGTTAAATTGGGATTTGGGGGTGACTGACAGACAGGGGGCTCAAGAGGGGGACCAGCTGCTCAGCGTCAACGGGGTGGTGAGAATTGGGGGGAAATTCGGGAAATTTTGGGGTTTTAGGGGGGTTTTGGGTGTTTTGGGATGGTTAAATTGGGGTTTGGGGAGGTTACAGGTGGATTTTGGGGTGATTGCCGCAGGTTTTGGGGGGGATTTTGGGGGTTGCGGGGTTCAAGAGGGGGGAGCAGCTGCTGAGTGTCAACGGGGTGGTGAGAATTGGGGGAAATTCGGGAAATTTTGGGGTTTTGGGGGGGTTTTGGGTGTTTTGGGGGTTAAATTGGGGTTTTGGGGGATTTGGGGATGGTTAATGGACATGGGGGCTCAAGAGGGGGAGCAGCTGCTCAGCGTCAACGGGGTGGTGAGAATTGGGGGATTTGGGGGATTTTGGGGGATTTTGGGGAAAATTTGGAAGATTTTGGGGATTTTTGGGGTTTTGGGGCGGTTAAATTGGGGTTTTGGGATGATTCGAGGGAGGTTTGGGAGGGATTTTGGGGTTGGGGGCTCAGGAGGGGAGAGCAGCTGCTGAGTGTCAACGGGGTGGTGAGAATTGGGGGAAATTCAGGAAATTTTGGGGTTTTTGGGGAAATTTGGGGGAGATTTGGGAGGGTTTTGGGGGATTAAAATGGGATTTTGGGGTGATTAAGTTGGGGTTTTTGGGGGATTTGGGGGTTGGGGGCTCAAGAGGGAGAGAGCAGCTGCTCAGCGTCAACGGGGTGGTGAGAACTGGGGATTTTGGGGGATTTGGGGGAATTTTGGGGGATTTTGGGTGTTTTGGGATGGTTAAATTGGGGTTTGGGGAGGTTACAGGTGGATTTTGGGGTGATTGCCGCAGGTTTTGGGGGATTTTGGGGATTGGGGGCTCAAGAGGGGGACCAGCTGCTCAGCGTCAACGGGGTGGTGAGAATTGGGGATTTGGGGGATTTTGGGGAATTTTGGGGAGATTTGGGGGTTTTGAGGGATTTTCGGAGTTTTGAGGTGGTTAAATTGGGGTTTGGGGGTTAAATTGGGGATTTTTGGGGGTTGGAGGCATGAAATTGGGGGGAGCAGCTGCTGAGTGTCAACGGGGTGGTGAGAACTGGGGGGATTTTGGGGGATTTTGGGGGATTTTTGGGGGTTTTGGGTGGTTAAAATGGGGTTTTGGGGTGATTAAGTTGGGGTTTTTGGGGGGGATTTTGGGGGTTGGGGGGTTCAAGAGGGGGGACCAGCTGCTGAGTGTCAACGGGGTGGTGAGAATTGGGGGGAAATTCGGGAAATTTTGGGGTTTTTGGGGAAATTTGGGGAGGTTTTGGGGAAATTTGGGGGATTTTGGGGGTTAAAATGGGGTTTTGGGGTGATTAAGTTGGGGTTTTGGGGGTGACTGACAGACACGGGGGGCTCAAGAGGGGAGAGCAGCTGCTGAGCGTCAACGGGGTGGTGAGAACTGGGGGGATTTTGGGGTTTCTGGGTGGGTTTTTGGGATCAGGGCAGGCTAGGGGTGGGGTTTTGGGGTCCCATTTGTGTTTTTGGGATCGGGGTGAGTTCTGGTTGTGTTTTTGGGGTCCCACTGTGTTTTTGGGGTGCAGAGCGTGGAAGGGGAGCAGCACGAATGTGCTGTGGAGCTGCTGAAGGCGGCGCAGGGATTTTGGGGTTCAGGTTGGGTTTTTGGGGTTTGGGTTGGGATTTTGGGATGGGGGCAGGCTCTGGGTGGGTTTTTGGGGTCAGGGCAGATTTTGGGTTGGTTTTTGGGGTCCCATTTGTGTTTTTGGGGTGCAGAGCGTGGAGGGGGAGCAGCACGAGCGCCGTGGAGCTGCTGAAGGCGGCGCAGGGATTTTGGGATCGGGGCAGGCTCTGAGTTGGTTTTTGGGGTTCCAGTAGATTTTGGGTTGGTTTTTGGGGTCCCATTTGTGTTTTTGGGGTGCAGAGCGCGGAGGGGGAGCAGCACGAGCGGGCTGTGGAGCTGCTGAAGGCGGCGCAGGGATTTTGGGGTTCAGGTTGGGATTTTGGGATCGGGGCAGGCTCTGGGTGGGTTTTTGGGATCGGGGTGAGTTCTGGTTGTGTTTTTGGGGTCCCATTGTGTTTTTGGGGTGCAGAGCGTGGAAGGGGAGCAGCACGAGCGGGCCGTGGAGCTGCTGAAGGCGGCGCAGGGATTTTGGGGTTCTGGTTCTGTTTTTGGGGTTCTGGTTGGGATTTTGGGATCGGGGCAGGCTCTGGGTGGGTTTTTGGGGTCAGGGCAGATTTTGGGTTGGTTTTTGGGGTCCCATTTGTGTTTTTGGGGTGCAGAGCGTGGAAGGGGAGCAGCACGAGCGGGCGGTGGAGCTGCTGAAGGCGGCGCAGGGCTCGGTGAAGCTGGTGGTTCGTTACACCCCGCGCGTGCTGGAGGAGATGGAGGCGCGATTCGAGAAGCTGCGCACGGCGCGGCGCCGCCAGCACAACAGCTACTCGTGAGCACCCAAAAACACCCCGAAAACACCCTGGAAACACCCTCAAAATACCTTGGAAATACCCTGGAAATACCCTGGAAATACCCTGAAAATACCCCAAAAATACCCTGGAAATACTCCGAAAATACCCTGAAAATACCCCAAAAATACCATGAAAATACCCTGAAAACACCCGAAAAATACCCCAAAAACGCCCTGAAAGTACCCCAAAAACACCCTGAAAATACCCTGAAAATACCCCCAAAATACCCTGAAAATAGCCCCAAAATACCTCAAAAATTACCCCAAAAACACCCTGAAAATACCCCAAAAACACCCTGAAAATCCCCTGAAAATACCACGAAAATACCCCAAAAACAACTCAAAAACACCCTGGAAATACCCTGAAAATACCCCCAAAATACCCCAAAATTACCCTGAAAATACCCCAAAACCACCCCAAAAATACCCTGAAAGTACCCCAAAAACACCCTGAAAATATCCCCAAAATACCCTGGAAATACCCTGAACCCAAACCCTACAAATCCCCAAATCCCCGAAATCCAAATCCCATAAATCCCAAACCCCCAGATTCTAAACCCAAATCCCCCAAATCCCCCAAATCCCCCAAATCCCCCAAATCCCCCAAATCCCCTAAACCCAAATCTCACAAATCCTAAACTCAAATCCTGCAAATCCCCCAAATCCTAAACCCCCAAATCCTAAACCCAAACCCCAAAATCTTAAACCCAAATCCCCCAAATCTTAAACCCAAATCCCTGAACCCTAAATCCAAATCCCACAAATCCCCCAGATCCCCCAAACCCAAATCCCACAAATCCCAAACCCCCAAATCCTAAATCCAAATCCCACAAATCCTAAACTCAAATCCTGCAAATCCCCCAAATCCTAAATCCCTGAAACTCCAAATCCCCCAAATCCTAAACCCAAATCCCCAAATCCTAAACCCAAACCCCAAAATCCTAAACCCAAATCCCCCAAATCCCAAACCCAAATTCCCCAAAATTGTAAATCTAAATCCCCCAAAATTCTAAACCACCCACTTCCCAAACCCCACAAATCCTAAAATCAAATCCCACAAATCCCCCAAATTCCCTAAACCCAAATCCCACAAATCCTAAACCCAAATCCCCCAAAAATCCTAAACCCAAATCCCCCAAATCCAAAACCCAAATCCCCCAAAATCCTAAACCCCAAAATCCTAAACCCCAAAATCCTAAACCCCCAAATCCTAAATCCAAATCCCTGAACCCTAAACCCAAATCTCCTAAACCCAAATCCCCCAAAATCCTAAACCCCCGTGTCCCCAAATCCCCGAGTCCCCCAAAACCTTTAAACACTTCAGCCCCCCCAAATTTCTCCCAAACCCCCCTGACCCCCCCAAATTTCACCCCAAACCCTTCAGCCCCCCCAAATTTCACCCCAAACCCCCCTGACCCCCCCAAATTTCACCCCAAACCCCCTGACCCCCAAATTTCTCCCCACAGGTCGCTGGAGTCGCGGGGTTGAGCCCCCAGGACGCCTCAACCTCTGCTGGGACCCCCAAATTCCTCCTGGGACCCCCAAAATCCCTCCTGGGACCCCCAAAATCCTCCTGGGACCCCCAAAATCCCCAGGACCCCCAGCTCCCCCCGGGCCCCGCCCCCCCTCTGTATATTTGGGTATTTATGGGCGTGGCCCCCTGTACAGTATTTATTGATCTGCTTAAAGGCGTGGCCCAGGTGGGGCACTGATGTCACCTGAGTGTCACCTGGGGGTCATTATTGTCACCTGAGTGTCACCTGAGTGTCACCTGTGTCACCTGTGGGTCACCTGTGTCACCTGTGGGTCATTATTGTCACCTGTGTGTCACCTGTGTGTCACCTGTGTGTTACCTGTGTGTCACCTGTGTCACCTGTGGGTCACCTGTGGGTCATTATTGTCACCTGAGTGTCACCTGAGTGTCATCTGTGTGTCACCTGTGTCACCTGTGGGTCATTATTGTCACCTGTGTGTCACCTGAGTGTCACCTGAGTGTCACCTGAGTGTTGCCTGTGTGTCACCTGTGTGTCACCTGTGTCACGTGTGGGTCATTATTGTCACCTGAGTGTCACCTGTGTCACCTGAGTGTCACGTGTGGGTCACGTGTGGGTCATTATTGTCACCTGAGTGTCACCTCAGTGTCACCTGAGTGTCACGTGTGGGTCATTATTGTCACCTGAGTGTCACGTGTGGGTCACCTGTGGGTCACCTGTGTCTCACCTGTGTCTCACCTGAGTGTCACTGATGTCATCTGTGTCACCTGTGGGTCATTATTGTCACCTGAGTGTCACCTGTGTGTCACCTGTGTGTCATTAATGTCACCTGTTTGTCGCCTGAGTGTCACCTGTGTGTCATTAATGTCACCTGAGTGTCACCTGAGTGTCACTAATGTCACTTGTCACTAATGTCACCTGAGTGTCATTATTGTCACCTATGTCACACTTGTGTCACACCTGTGTCACCTGAATGTCACCTGATTGTCACCTGTGTGTCACAGGGTGGGGGTTTTTGGGCTCAAACAAGGCAATTTGGGGCCGTTACCATGGTAACAGGTAAGGGAGGGCTGGGGCGGTTTCCATGGTGATTGGAGGTCCTGTTGCCATGGTAACGGGGTTGGGTGAGGTGTTCCGGTCCCGGGGGGGGGAATCCGGTTTCCATGGCAACACACACGGATGGGGCTCGGTTTCCATGGAGATGGGGGTCCCGTTTCCATGGCAACACATGTGGAGGGGATGCTCCTTCTCCATGGCAACCCGGGGGGGTGGAGTCCCGTCTCCATGGCAACCCGGGGGGGTGGAGTCCCGTCTCCATGGCAACGCGCATGGGGGGGGCGGTTTCCATGGCGACAGGCGGGGGTGGGAGGGGTCCGTTTCCATGGCAACAGGGTGGGGCGGGGTGGTCCCGGGTGACCCGGATGAGGGAGGAGCGCTCCCGTTCCCATGGCAACCGCGTCGGCTGATGCTCCGTCTCCATGGCAACGCTGCGATGGGGCCGATCCGTTGCCATGGCGACGCACGCGGGGATGGGGTGGGGGGTGTTGGTCCATCCCCATAGCAACGCGCGGGGGGCGGGGCCGTCTCCATAGCAACGCGCATGCGCGGCCGCCCCCGCCCCCGCCCGATGACATCACCCCCTTGAGGCCCCGCCCCCCGCGCGCTCCCATTGGTCGAGCTCTCCTTGGCCCCGCCCTCCTCGCACCCCGCGCGGGGCCCCGGGCCGCGCTCCCATTGGCCCGCGCCGCTG
>JAREIS010002368.1:0-11208 GCA_030060385.1 Muscicapa striata striata | reverse complement strand
AAGAGTTCTGGAACATCCTAGAATGACAGGGATAATCTGCATTAGCTGAGGTAGGAAGTGCTGCAAAATGGACATGGATTACAAACAACGGGCCCACTGGAGTGACATCACTTGCATCTGGAAGATTATCTCATATAGGATGACTGAACCATACTGAGGTGACTGGGAGCAAAGGATCATCGAGACTGAACCATGGGTGATTATGGGTCATGGATACCTGGGCCTGGAGCCTGGGATTACAGTGAGTGTGTGGAATCTGATGGTTACTGCCCAGTAGTACTGCCCATAGGCCTTAGCCTTGTGTGCAATCCTTGCTTGGTTTCCTGGGAATGTTGGAATTCATTTGGCTTTTCCTGCATGTGTTTGCTGATGTCTGCATTTGGAAATAGACAAGAGATTGTCTGAAGCTTTCTGGTATTGCCGTGGTTGAACTTGCTGTTTGTGCCCTGTTTGTGGCTCTCCACTGCCATGCTCAGCAGGCACCCAGTTGTGTTTGGACATGAGCTACCACTGCCAGACACGCAGCAACTGCAGCACTGGACATCAGAGATGGGGCTAATGTTTTTATTGGAAAACAGGGAAACATGGCAGCGTGTGGGAATTGCAGGCACAGAAAGCTCTCAGGGCCTTGTGCATACAGGCTCAGTGATAGAGATGGATACAATGCTTGACCTAAGGCCTTGGAGAGAGCTTGGAGAATTAGGACAGTGAAAATAAAGCAGACATAAAACAAACACATAACTTCATGTTTTAAGAGGAAATATGTTTTACGCAAATGGAGATATGCATTATGTGAGCAAAGCAATCTGTCAAGTAAAAGATTTTAAAGTTTAGGAATAAAACCTGTTATAAAGTTAGTTATAAATTTAAGATGTATCAATGTAGGTTTGTGAAGTGTTATATAATTGGCTAAAATGACACATTGCAGCAAAGCCACAAAAAGTAAAACAATTATTAATTAGTGTAAAAGGATGTTACCAAGTTTTGTAAATTATGTGATTGGCTAAAAACCTAACATAGGGCATTGAACAGGGAATTAGATGGCTTCTGATATTATGGCATTAAATGTAACACCTTGCCAGCAGTTGCTGCAGGTGCTGCTGCCAACAGCCCCTGTAGGATGGAGCACAGCCCCCAGTGCACGTGGGCTTTGGCTCCCTCTGGCACAGAAGCCCCCAGGGCACAGGTCTGTGGGGCAGGAGCCGGGCACCAGCGCTGCCGGGGCTCGGGGGGTGGCAGGTCTGCTTGGGCTGGGACTCTGCCACTCCTGCTGATGTCAGTGCTGGCCAGAGCCCAGGGGTCAGAGCAGCATTCGTGCCCTGCCCACACGTTCCTGTCTGTGTCACACCGCTGTGTTTAGGACGGCCACCAGGCAGGACGTGTCCCAAGGAGGCCGTGCCAGCTTCTGTGCCAGGCCCCGAGCCCTTCCCATCGCAGCTGCCTCGGCAGCCACGGGGGCTCCTTCTGCTGCCCTGAGCCCACAGAGCAGGGCAGCGTTTGCTGATGGTTTGAGCCGTTCCTAAGGATCCTGTCGGGCAGCCTGAGACACTTGGGGCAAGGCATTCCATCACACCTGGGCCACTCTGGGGGGCTGGGGGCAGCCCCAGGGCAGGTGGCAGTGCGTGCAAGGGCCCTTTGTGACACGGTGCAGCACGGTCACCGTGGCATGGAACGGGACAGCGTGTCCAAGGGCTCATTGTGACATGCGGTGACATTGGTGCTGGCGGTGACACGGCCACGCCACAGTGCTGGGAGCACGCGACGGGACAGGACGGGACAGAGCGCTGCCGTGAGGAGCCCCCGCACAGCGCACTCGTTCCTTGCTGACCCGCAGCTTTTCCCAGGAGCCCCTCAGCACGGGCTGCGCTCGCTCTTTGCCAGGTGCAGCCACGCAGCGCGCACGAGAGCAGCAACGCACCCGTGGCCTCTTCCGCACAACAGCGCAGGTACCTGCAGCCAGCCCCACCTGGGCTGGGCCGCTTGGCACTGCTCAGCCCAGCACCGTGCTTGGAGCACTCCATGGAACCTCCCTCCCTTCTTGCCCTCCTGCTACAGATGGTTTGCAAATTCATGAAGAGAATTCGCCAGGAAGAGACCGGCGTCGTGGGCACTGTGCTCAGAGCGTACTCTCCCATCTTCAAAAGCAAGACCAGTGCTGCCCTGCTGGATATGCTTGTGCAGGAGGGTCCTTCCAATGCAAAGCAAGTAAGCAGCCTGTGGCCTGCCTTTGATCCTCGCAGGAATTGCTTGGCCTCTCAAGCCATGCCTGCTGCTCACTGGAAGCCTCACAAGCCATGGGAGTGAGGCTAAAGCTCCGGGTCGCTTCTCTGCGGCAGCTGGGCACATTACTCCCTCTGGCAGTTTTCCAAGTCTCCCGTGCCTTCTGCAGGTGCCCGCCATGGTGAGGTACATCCACCAGTGGCTCATGGCCAATGAGCGGCCTGACTACAATGTGTACAGGCCCCTTCTGGACCTGACAGAGGCACAGCCCGCTGACGTGGTGATGGCTCTCCTGCGTGTGGCCCCATCGTGTGACAGGTATGGGGCCCACATGCCCACAAGGCTCAGCCCAAAGCTCACCAGCCCATCACCCTCTACAGCCTGTCCCAGGTGTCTGACAGAGAATTCTAGAGCCCTCTGGCTCCTCCTTTTGCCAGCAATGGCATGTCAGCCCCCAGCATGCTGCCCTGCTCCCTCCCTGCCCCTCAGGGGCCAGTCCCCAGAGGGCTGGGCTGCCTGGCTGCTGCCAGGAAAGGGCAGTGGGCAGAGGCAGGGCTGACAGCCAGCTCAGCTCCCTGCTGCTGCCCAGGCCATGGTGCTGTGTCCCAGACCTGCCTGACACACAGCTCTGACCCCACAGAGCTGCTATGGCCATGTGGAGGAGCATCATGTGCTCGTGCAGGACTGCAGAGCCGGCCATGCTGACACTCCTTGATGTGCTGGGCAACTGGCCAGAGCACAGCACCAGCACCTCCGATGGGGACTGCACGGCTGTCCTTGCCCTGGCTGTGAGTTTCTGCAACTGGCCTTTGCTCAGCCCAAGGTCACCTCTTTGTCAGCTCTCCAGCCTCCATCCCCCACGGCATCTCCCTGCCTTGGGTGCCCGCCTGCATCCTGGCCTAGGGGCAGCTTCAGGACCACCAGGCCCGCAGCTGCCCCTGCGTCTCCGCTGGCCTCTGCCTCCCACGCTCGGGCCCTGCCACATGGACACGTCGGCACTGAGCGCTGTCTCAGGCTGCTCTGTCCTTTGCAGGCAACTCTGCTGATGTGGAAGATCCTCCATGAGCCATGCGTCCCGCACGTTGTGAGCGTCTATTTCCCCCGCCTCTTTGCGCATCTGCTCTTCCAAGTGCTCTCCGGCGCACTGGATATGCCAGAGGCGGTTGGTACCTTCTGGAAGGGGTGCCAGCAGCAACACGGCCTTGCCACCAACCCCAACAGGTGCTTCATGCCAGTGTTCCTTATCCCTGCCATGTCCCCAGGGCAGGAGCCAGTGCTCCCAGTGTGACCTGGCCTTTGCTCTGTACACAGCTTTGCAGAGCAGACCCTGAAGGCCCTGCTCTGCCAACTGCACTATAAGGATGTGGTGGTGGCACTGGAAGAAAAGCGTGCCTGGGACACGCTGCTCTGTGCTGACACCCAGCACTGTGCTGTAGGTGTGCTGGCCAGGTGAGAACCCCTTCTCCCCAGCTGCCCCGGCATTTGTGCCCTCTGCCCGGGTGCCCCACACAGTCCCCGTGGTTGTGGGCCAGAGGGCTTTGTCACCAAGGGACGGCCAAGGAGGCTGCAAAAGGCTGGGAGAGGAGGGTGCCCAAGAGCAGCCGCCTCCCAAAGGGCCCGGGTCCCCTTGCAGGGTGGTTGGAGAATGAGCAGAGCCCTGTGAGTCAGTCCGGGGAGAGGTTTGCCCTCGCTGGCTCAGGGTTTTGGTTCCTGTTTCCTCCTGACAGAGAAATGCACCACGCATCCGAAGCCTTGTGTTCTGAGATTGCCTCCTCCCTGCTCGGGCTGCTCGGCAAAGACATGCCACTCTGGGATTTGGCCATCACGGCGTTCCTTGTGGAGGTGAGCCTGAAGGCCAGCGCTGCCTGGCTGAGCTGCCTCCCAGCTCTCTGCACTCTGGTGGCTGCAGCTGCCTGGGACGGTGCCCGCGCCCTGTGCTGCTGCCTGGGCCCAGCCCTGTGCGGTTTTTGGGCTCCTGCCGGCCGCTCCCCTGGCAGCGCCCTGTGCCTTTCAGATCCTCCAGGGCCTGGACTGGAGTGAATGGCATGAGCGCGCCCTGGACATCATGGCAAGGAACCTGCAGAGCGAGTGCAGGGAGAGGCAGCGCTTGGCACTCAGAGGCCTCGTGGTGCTGGGCAAGAACATCTCCATGGTGAGAAGGGGCAGCGGCTGAAGCCGTGCTGCCGGCCTGGGGCTGGGGAACGCGGTCGCTTGGCCTTGGCTGGGCTTCGGGAGCTGAGGCAGCTGCTCCCAGCTCTCCTGCCTCCCCCTTCAGCTGCCCCAGGGCTCTGGCACAGGCCTTTGGCCTCTGGGCCCTGCGGCACCAGGGTGGCGTTTCACACGCTTGTGTTGCACACAGGCCATGCGAATGTGGGGCCTGCACGCACGGCTCGTGGAGCTCCTGCGGGAAAATGACAGCGACGTGGTCAGGACGAGCATCGTTCTCCTCAGCTGTCTGTTCCCGTACAGCGGCACCATGATAGAAACGCCCCTCGCCCTGCAGCTGGCTGAGGCGCTCCTGCCACTCTTTGACAACGTAAGGCTCGCTGCCTCCAGCCACGGCCACTGGGTGCTTCCTGCCCACTTTGTGCCCTGTGCATTTTCAGGCCAGTACCCAGCCGGGTGTGAAGCAGCCCATGCTGAGGTCTTTTTCTCTTCCTTTCATACAGGATGATAGCCAGGTGCAGTTGTGCTCCATGTTCATCTTCAGAGACATGATGGACTTTTCATCAAAAAGGATAAAAAGGGCCCTGAAGTCCGCACGTGCGCCAGAGCCTGCTCCCGCTCTCCTTCCACTGCCACGACGAGAACCAGCGCGTGGCTGAGGTGAGGACTCGGCGCTGCCGCAGCCCCGGGCAGGGGCTCGGCTGCCTCCTGCTCTGGCGCCTGGCGGGCTGCAGCCTCCTCCTGGCCGTGCTCCAGGGACGTGGCTCCTGTGCCCTGGGCTGTGGTGCCACCTGCGCGTCTCTGCTGCTCTCCAGATCTCCCGGGCAATGGCAGACACGGCCTCGTCTGTCAGGCCTCGGCTGGCGGCGCTGCTGAGGTTCTGTGGAGAGCTGATGTGGGAGGCTCTGTCTGCTGGGGCCACCTGAGCCAGCAGGGATTTTCTTTTCCTTCAAGATTGTTCTTTTCTTCTTTGTGTTTTACTTTAGTGTACAAATATAGGATGTGTTAGAATAGACTGACTGACAGGTGCTTTCTTTGGTGCCCAGGGTCTGCAGGGCATCAGGAAGAGGGGGAAAAGGGTGCCTGTGCTCAGCAAGCTGCCCAGGCGTGCAGTGGGGAAGGGAAGATGGCCAGAAGCCCCTCGGCCTTTGGTGGTTCTGCTGAAGCCTTTGTGCTGGTGACAGAGCGGGTGGGCAGGGGCCGGAGCTGCGGGGATCCCTGTGAGACCGGGCCTTGTGATGGTGCCCCAGTGCACGTGGGCTTTGGCTCCTCTGGCACAGAAGCCCCCAGGGCACAGGTCTGTGGGGCAGGAGCCGGGCACCAGCGCTGCCGGGGCTCGGGGTGGCAGGTCTGCTTGGGCTGGGACTCTGCCACTCCTGCTGATGTCAGTGCTGGCCCAGAGCCCAGGGGTCAGGAGCAGCATTCGTGCCCTGCCCACACGTTCCTTGTCTGTGCCCTTGGGTTTAGGATGGCCACCAGCCGGGACGTGTTCCTGTAGAATCACCCAAACTGGGCCAAGAGAAAGTTGTGAGACAAAGTCCAAGAAGGGTGTTTGCTTTATTCACTGCTCCGGGGTGCACAGGGATCACTCCTCCTGACAGCACACCCAGGCACACAGAAACTACAATATGTGTTATACTTAATGCACATTCATAGTTTTTCTTAGAAAAGGTGTGGTTATGCAAATTATTTTTAAAGCTCACTATTTTCATTGGCATTCGCGAGCGCAGGCGCAGTGCTCTGGTGGTGGCACTGAGGAAGGCTCCGTGTCTGAGTTCCTCAGTGGTCCCCTGATGAAGGCTGCACGTCTTCATCGTGGTGCCCTTTCACATTTCTCCTCTAGGCACGCAGTCTCTCGTTAACTGTTTCACAAGGACCTGCTGTCCTGTAGCCTTCCTGAGGCTTCTCTCTGCAGGTGCCCTCCAGGCACGGCTGCAGGACTTGCTGACTGGGAGCTTTTCTGAGGCATCTCCCTGCAAGTAGCCATGAATCCAGTCACTGGCATGGAGCAGAGAGCCCGGGAGCCCAAGCTGGCCTGGGTGACAGAGGAGGAAGAGAGCCCTGGAGCTGCCCCAGCACAGGAGACTCAAGAGGTGGAGCAGTTCCAGCCAGCACAGGAGGGTGAGTGGCAGAGCTGGGCCTCAGGGCTGGTGCCTGCAGCCAGCTTGGCCCCATCCCATCCCATCCCATCCCATCCCATCCCATCCCATCCCATCCCATCCCATCCCATCCCAGGTAGTTAAAGGTTGAATTTGATAGTCCAGGTTGGAGTTGAAGTTCAAGGCTGGATTTGGTGATCAAAGGTTGTATTTGAAAAGTTGGGTTTGAAGGTCCAGGTTTGGGTTTGGTGGGCAACACTGGGAAGCAATGGAATAATGGCATTCCAGGCACTGAGAATTTAGAATCCTCCTGCTCCCCTCCCAGATTCCCACTAAAACAATGGAATTACAGCATTCCCTACATCAGGAATTTGGAATTCTCCAACTCCCCACCCAAATCCCCATGGAATAACAGTATTATGGACATTGGGAATCTTGAATCCTCCAGTTCTCATCCCATGTTCAAATGGAATAATGGCATTCCTCACCAACCACCTGCGCATAGCAGCGTGAATCCTGTCCCGGTTGGTGTTTGGTGTTTTTCCAAACTGCCTTAGAAGGTGTTATGTCTACTCTCTGCCCCCTCACCGTCTGCACGGACTGCCTGCCGCCGCTGCCTGTCCCTGCCCCGCAACCCCCGCCCGCTGCTTCTGGCTGCCTGGCGCCGGCTGGCTTGCTTGGCTTGCTTGCCTTGGCTTGCTTTTTGCTTGCTTGCTGCTTGCCTTTTCCCTTCTTCCCCTTTTCCCCAAGATCATCCGTGCCTGCTTCGGACGGGACCTGAACATCAGGGATTTCCTCCGGAGTCTGCGAGAGAAGCTGGCGCCCTTCCCAGCAGAGACTGGCTGAGCTCGTCCAGCCTCGCTCACATTGGTGAAAACGTTTTTGTCATCTGGGACCGTTTTTTCTTGTGCTGGGCAGTGTTTGTTTGTGTTTGCTAATAAACAGGTTTTTTTCACTTTTCCTCCGAGAAAAAATTCTTCCCGAACCTGGTGGAGGAGGAGTTGTGGGGGTTTGTTTTCTGGGGGGCTCCTTTTTGGAGGTCTTCCCTAATTTGTCCTAAACTAGGAAATGGCCACAGACCACCCTAATCTATATAAACCCTTGTGACCTTTCAATAAACGCCATTTTGCTGTCCACCAAATTGGTGTCCTGGAGCTGGTGGCCCGGGAGTGGCCCTGAGGTTGGGCTGCGTGCTGGGTACTTGAACCAGGTCGCCCTGCAACAAGTGGTGCCGAAACCTCGGGATATTGCCCCGAGGTCGGGATTCACCTGGATGAGACCCAGCGGCTGCACAGCTGGCCTAGTGCAGCGGGGAGACGCCCCCGACCAGCGAGGAGCATGGAAGCTGTCGCGAAGGTCGTAAGTGAGTCCACAGTCAGTGGAATATTGATTGTAAGCTTAAAGATTTTATCCTTGCTATGCAGAGGCTGGTGAAACTGGGCGCAATAGACAGTCCGGTGGATGTTTTACATCCAGGGATATGGGATAAATGCACACAAGTGCTGGCCGAGGAAACGATGTCCTCGGGCTCAGGGAAAACATTAAAAGCGTGGGGCAGAGTAGTCCAGGCTCTGCAGAAGGCGCGACAGAGCAAGATGCCTGGAGAGCCGCGGACTTGTCTGTTAGCCGCGCCACAGCTGGGGATCGGGGCTGCACTAAAACAGGAGGGGTCTGAACCCGACCGCGGGCGCGGACACGCGGGGCTCCGGGATCCCCCCGCGACCCCTGGAACCGGACTCACCGCCGTTGGAGGGGGAGGAGAGCGCCGCGGGGTTTTGGCAGGGGCTGACAGAGGAGGCGCGGAACGCTGCCATAATATCAGAGTCCGATGCAGCCGATATTAAGGCACCCCCGCCATATGAATTTGAAAATGGCGCCGAGCCACGTGGTGAAGGGCAGAGCAAGGGCACAGAGGGCGGAGGCGGGGACGGCTCCGGCTCGCTGAACGGGGCATGCGCGGGTGAGCGGGGAGTAGGGGCGTCCCCGGAGACTGAGCTTAAAACTCATCAGAGAGCTCATATTACATCAGCCCTTACAAGGCAAGAGCCTCCCCCAGCAGGAGGCGGGGAGAGCCCAGGGGAGGGAACGGCCCGACTCCTGCAAGACGAGCCGGGCGGAAAGTTCCCAGGACGGGAGGGGGCGGAGCGGAGCCGCCCCCTGGCACGGAGCGGCGTCCCAAGCCCGGCGAGGCGGCGGCAGCGGCAGCGGAGGAGGAAGAAACGTGCCCTGCCTCGCCGCCGTTCTTTCTCCTCTACCCCGGCCATGGAAGCGGCACCGCAGCTGCGCCGCCCTGGCTGTGGGGACCCCCTGGCACCCTGCGGCGGCCGCACTGCCCGTCCAGTAAAAGGGAGGGGCAGGAAGGAGATCGCAGCCAACCGTCGCTCTAGCCACAAAACACAAATGCAGGAACCTACCTTCTCCCTATCCGATTTCCTTGCCAAACCAACCCTTCCCGATCCATTTTTAAATGTGTTAAATGCTACCTTTATATCGCTAAACCAATCCAACCCGAACCTCACAGAATCATGCTGGTTATGCTATGATGCACAACCCCCTTTTTACGAAGGTGTAGCCGTCGATCTCCCATTCATCTTTTCAAAGTCAGACAATCCACGCCAATGCAGATGGGACACCCCCAGGAGTAGCATTACCCTAAGTCAGGTTACGGGCCAAGGCAAATGCTTTGGCAATGCAACCTTGGCAAAGCAGATGGGCGACGTCTGCAGAGAATTCGTCAAACTAAAAGGGGGGAAGTTCTAGTGGGTGATCCCAGCTGCATCGGGAATGTGGGTGTGTCAACAATCCGGGTAAGCCCATGTGTATCCCTTGACAAATTCGATCATTCTAACGACTTTTGTGTCCAAGTTCTGATTGTCCCCACAATCCTGTATCGTCAGGACAAAGAAGTGTACCACCAGTTCGAGGAACCAGACCGCTCCAAAACGAGCAGTGATAACGGGCATCACCATCGCAATGCTCCTCGGTTTAGGAGCTACCGGCGCTGCCACAGGTGTCTCAGCCCTTGCAACACAACATCAAGGACTGGCCCAACTGCAGATGACAGTCGACGAGGACTTGCACAGGATCGAGAAATCCATTTCCTCCCTAGAACTATCCCTTTCCTCACTCTTGAAGGTCGTCCTCCAAAACAGGCGAGGACTGGACCTTTTGTTCATGCAGCAAGGAGGCCTGTGTGCCGCCTTGAAAGAGGAATGCTGCTTTTATGCAAACCACTCCGAAGTTGTCAAAAACTCCATGGCCGAACTGAGATACCGACTAACTCTAAGAAAAATGGCCAGAGAAGCTCAACAGGGCTGGTTTGAGTCGTGGTTCAACCGGTCCCCATGGCTCACCACCCTAATCTCTACCCTGATAGGCCCACTCGCTATAATCTTACTAATCTTCGGGCCTTGCATAGTAAACAAATTAGTGCAATTCGTTAAAAAACGTTTAGAATCAGTTAACGTTATGTTCATCGAACGCCGACAATTACTTTAAGGCGTGCATGTTATTAACACATTTATAATTTTGTACTAACTTTACTAATCGTCGAAATTTTATAATATCTACATTTTATACTTTTATACGATTTTTACTAATCATGGCGGGGGGGGAATGTGGAATGATAGGGATGCGTGTGGAAGATCTCGGGCTGTAACGGTTAGTTAGGAACCCATCCCCCTCTCCCAATCTGACCTTCGCTCTGTACCAGGACCACCCACCCGGACATGAGCCGCAGGAAATGGCCACAGACCACCCTAAGCTATATAAACCCTTGTAACTTTTCAATAAACACCATTTTGCTGTCCACCACATTGGTGTTCTGGAGCTGATGGACCGAGGGACCCTGGGGCTGGGTTCCCGTGCTGGGTAATTGAACCAGGTCGCCCACAACAGGCAGGACTTATCTTTTGTACTATAAATTACGTACCTAATGTTTACAATTACTTTCCAATACATGGCACCTTTATTATACTGTCCAACTTTGTCCCAAACCAATCCAGTGATGCCATCCTGACCCAAAGATGAATGGCATGAAGAAGAAAGAAAAGACATATCACACCCAAATCCTCCATCTTAACTTTAAATCCCCGAATATAAACATTTCTAAAAATTCACTTTTCTACCTTTTAACAATCTAATTTATACTCTATTTATTTTTTGTGACTTGTAATTCTTCCTGCAATGTTGGTAATTTTTTTCCAGGGCTCAAATCCAGTCCCCAGGGGTCCTGACCACTTTGCCAGGCCCTCTGAGCCCCCTGCCTGGGGGTCTAGAGGCATCCAGGGAAGCCAGGGGAACACCCTGGACTGCCACAGAAAACCAGCCAAAATCCACCCAAAATCAGGCAAAATCACACCAAACCCGGCCAAAATCGGCCCCAAACCAGCCCAAAGTCACACTGGATACACACCAAAACATCACCCCAAAATCTCACCAAAATCCCCAAAAATCTGTGAAAAACTGCAAATCCCTGGGGATGGGGCCATTCCTGAAAGGGATCCCAGGATTTGGGGAATTCCAGGGGTGGGATCATGTGACCCCATTAACCCCATCCATCCCCCATCCATCCCCATTTAACCCCACAAATGCCCTATAACTCACGGCCTGTGGCGTTGGCATGGGGGCCACTCCAGGGTGGGATCCTGTGACCTCATTAACCCCATCAATCCTCATTAAACCCCACAAATCCCCCATAACTCACGGGCTGTGGGGTGGGCAG
>JAREIS010002367.1:0-11043 GCA_030060385.1 Muscicapa striata striata | reverse complement strand
AAAAACCACACCCTCCCAGTTTCTTAATAGCAGTTTGGAGGAAGTCATTGTCTCTCCAAAAGCAGCCAGGATTCTATGTGGTGGCATCTTTAGTCTAGGAGAAATCTTGATCATTTGAATTTTAGCTGTCAGACGCCCAGTCTCAGGCCCATTGCCCTGGACACGGACATTTGCCATTTTGGCTCTGAAAAAAACACACCCTCCCAGTTTCTTAATAGCAGTTTGGAGGAAGTCATTGTCTCTCCAAAAGCAGCCAGGATTCTATGTGGTGGCATCTTTAGTCTAGGAGAAATCTTGATCATTTGAATTTTAGCTGTCAGACGCCCAGTCTCAGGCCCATTGCCCTGGACACTAACATTTGCCATTTTCTCTCTGAAAAAACCACACCCTCCCAGTTTCTTAATAGCAGTTTGGAGGAAGTCATTGTCTCTCCAAAAGTAGCCAGGATTCTATGTGGTGGCATCTTTAGTCTAGGAGAAATCTTGATCATTTGAAATTTTAGCTGTCAGACGCCCAGTCTCAGGCCCATTGCCCTGGACACGGAACATTTGCCATTTTCTCTCTGAAAAAACCACACCCTCCCAGTTTCTTAATAGCAGTTTGGAGGAAGTCATTGTCTCTCCAAAAGTAGCCAGGATTCTATGTGGTGGCATCTTTAGTCTAGGAGAAATCTTGATCATTTCGAATTTTAGCTGTCAGACGCCCAGTCTCAGGCCCATTGCCCTGGACACGAACATTTGCCATTTTGGCTCTGAAAAAAACCACACCCTCCCAGTTTCTTAATAGCAGTTTGGAGGAAGTCATTGTCTCTCCAAAAGCAGCCAGGATTCTATGTGGTGGCATCTTTAGTCTAGGAGAAATCTTGATCATTTGAATTTTAGCTGTCAGACGCCCAGTCTCAGGCCCATTGCCCTGGACACGGACATTTGCCATTTTCTCTCTGAAAAAACCACACCCTCCCAGTTTCTTAATAGCAGTTTGGAGGAAGTCATTGTCTCTCCAAAAGCAGCCAGGATTCTATGTGGTGGCATCTTTAGTCTAGGAGAAATCTTGATCATTTGAATTTTAGCTGTCAGACGCCCAGTCTCAGGCCCACTGCCCTGGACACGGACATTTGCCATTTTCTCTCTGAAAAAAACCACACCCTCCCAGTTTCTTAATAGCAGTTTTGGAGGAAGTCATTGTCTCTCCAAAAGCAGCCAGGATTCTATGTAGTGGCATCTTTAGTCTAGGAGAAATCTTGATCATTTCGAATTTTAGCTGTCAGACGCCCAGTCTCAGGCCCACTGCCCTGGACACGGACATTTGCAATTTTCTCTCTGAAAAAACCACCCCCCAGTTTCTTAATAGCAGTTTGGAGGAAGTCATTGTCTCTCGAAAAGTAGCCTGGATTCTAAGTGGTGGCATCTTTAGTCTAGGAGAAATCTTGATCATTTGAATTTTAGCTGTCAGACGCCCAGTCTCAGGCCCATTGCCCTGGACACTAACATTTGCCATTTTCCTGCTGAAAAACATGACACCCTCCCAGTTTCTTAATACCATCTTGGAGGAAGATACAGTCTCTCCAAAGTAGCCAGGATTCTCAGTGGTGGCATCATTAGTCTAGGAGAAATCCTGATCATTTCGAATTTTAGCTGTCAGACGCCCAGTCTCAGGCCCATTGCCCTGGACACGGACATTTGCCATCCTCCCAGTTTCTTAATAGCAGTTTGGAGGAAGTCATTGTCTCTCCAAAAGCAGCCTGGATTCTAAGTGGTGGCATCTTTAGTCTAGGAGAAATCTTGATCATTTCGAATTTTAGCTGTCAGACGCCCAGTCTCAGGCCCATTGCCCTGGACACTAACATTTGCCATTTTCCTGCTGAAAAAATGACACCCTCCCAGTTTCTTAATACCATTTGGAGGAAGTCATTGTCTCTCCAGAAGTAGCCAGGATTCTCAGTGGTGGCGTCATTAGTCTAGGAGAAATCCTGATCATTTCGAATTTTTAGCTGTCAGACGCCCAGTCTCAGGCCCATTGCCCTGGACACTAACATTTGCCATTTTGGCTCTGAAAAAAACCACACCCTCCCAGTTTCTTAATAGCAGTTTGGAGGAAGTCATTGTCTCTCCAAAAGCAGCCAGGATTCTATGTGGTGGCATCTTTAGTCTAGGAGAAATCTTGATCATTTGAATTTTAGCTGTCAGACGCCCAGTCTCAGGCCCATTGCCCTGGACACGGACATTTGCCATTTTGGCTCTGAAAAAAACCACACCCTCCCAGTTTCTTAATAGCAGTTTGGAGGAAGTCATTGTCTCTCCAAAAGTAGCCTGGATTCTATGTGGTGGCATCTTTAGTCTAGGAGAAATCTTGATCATTTCGAATTTTAGCTGTCAGACGCCCAGTCTCAGGCCCACTGCCCTGGACACGGACATTTGCCATTTTCTCTCTGAAAAAAACCACACCCTCCCAGTTTCTTAATAGCAGTTTGGAGGAAGTCATTGTCTCTCCAAAAGCAGCCAGGATTCTATGTGGTGGCATCTTTAGTCTAGGAGAAATCTTGATCATTTCGAATTTTAGCTGTCAGACGCCCAGTCTCAGGCCCACTGCCCTGGACACGGACATTTGCCATTTTCTCTCTGAAAAAAAACACCCTCCCAGTTTCTTAATAGCAGTTTGGAGGAAGTCATTGTCTCTCCAAAAGCAGCCAGGATTCTATGTAGTGGCATCTTTAGTCTAGGAGAAATCTTGATCATTTCGAATTTTAGCTGTCAGACGCCCAGTCTCAGGCCCACTGCCCTGGACACGGACATTTGCAATTTTCTCTCTGAAAAAACACACCCTCCCAGTTTCTTAATAGCAGTTTGGAGGAAGTCATTGTCTCTCGAAAGTAGCCTGGATTGTAAGTGGTGGCATCTTTAGTCTAGGAGAAATCTTGATCATTTCGAATTTTAGCTGTCAGACGCCCAGTCTCAGGCCCATTGCCCTGGACACTAACGTAGGCCATTTTCCTGCTGAAAAACATGACACCCTCCCAGTTTCTTAATACCATCTAGGAGGAAGATACAGTCTCTCCAGAAGTAGCCAGGATTCTCAGTGGTGGCGTCATTAGTCTGGGAGAAATCCTGATCATTTCGAATTTTAGCTGTCAGACGCCCAGTCTCAGGCCCATTGCCCTGGACACTAAATATTTGCCATTTTGGCTCTGAAAAAAACCACACCCTCCCAGTTTCTTAATAGCAGTTTGGAGGAAGTCATTGTCTCTCCAAAAGCAGCCAGGATTCTATGTGGTGGCATCTTTAGTCTAGGAGAAATCTTGATCATTTCGAATTTTAGCTGTCAGACGCCCAGTCTCAGGCCCATTGCCCTGGACACGGACATTTGCCATTTTTCTCTGAAAAAAAAACACACCCTCCCAGTTTCTTAATAGCAGTTTGGAGGAAGTCATTGTCTCTCCAAAAGCAGCCAGGATTCTATGTGGTGGCATCTTTAGTCTAGGAGAAATCTTGATCATTTCGAATTTTAGCTGTCAGACGCCCAGTCTCAGGCCCACTGCCCTGGACACGGACATTTGCCATTTTCTCTCTGAAAAAAAAACCACACCCTCCCAGTTTCTTAATAGCAGTTTGGAGGAAGTCATTGTCTCTCCAAAAGCAGCCAGGATTCTATGTAGTGGCATCTTTAGTCTAGGAGAAAAATCTGATCATTTCGAATTTTAGCTGTCAGACGCCCAGTCTCAGGCCCACTGCCCTGGACACGGACATTTGCAATTTTCTCTCTGAAAAAACCACACCCTCCCAGTTTCTTAATAGCAGTTTGGAGGAAGTCATTGTCTCTCCAAAAGTAGCCTGGATTCTAAGTGGTGGCATCTTTAGTCTAGGAGAAATCTTGATCATTTCGAATTTTAGCTGTCAGACGCCCAGTCTCAGGCCCATTGCCCTGGACACTAACATTTGCCATTTTGGCTCTGAAAAAAACCACACCCTCCCAGTTTCTTAATAGCAGTTTGGAGGAAGTCATTGTCTCTCCAAAAGCAGCCAGGATTCTATGTGGTGGCATCTTTAGTCTAGGAGAAATCTTGATCATTTCGAATTTTAGCTGTCAGACGCCCAGTCTCAGGCCCATTGCCCTGGACACTAACATTTGCCATTTTGGCTCTGAAAAAAACCACACCCTCCCAGTTTCTTAATAGCAGTTTGGAGGAAGTCATTGTCTCTCCAAAAGTAGCCAGGATTCTCAGTGGTGGCATCATTAGTCTAGGAGAAATCTTGATCATTTCGAATTTTAGCTGTCAGACGCCCAGTCTCAGGCCCATTGCCCTGGACACGGACATTTGCCATTTTGGCTCTGAAAAAAACACACCCCCCCAGTTTCTTAATAGCAGTTTGGAGGAAGTCATTGTCTCTCCAAAAGCAGCCAGGATTCTATGTGGTGGCATCTTTAGTCTAGGAGAAATCTTGATCATTTCGAATTTTAGCTGTCAGACGCCCAGTCTCAGGCCCATTGCCCTGGACACGAACATTTGCCATTTTGGCTCTGAAAAAAACCACACCCTCCCAGTTTCTTAATAGCAGTTTGGAGGAAGTCATTGTCTCTCCAAAAGCAGCCAGGATTCTATGTGGTGGCATCTTTAGTCTAGGAGAAATCTTGATCATTTCGAATTTTAGCTGTCAGACGCCCAGTCTCAGGCCCATTGCCCTGGACACGGACATTTGCCATTTTCTCTCTGAAAAAAACCACACCCTCCCAGTTTCTTAATAGCAGTTTGGAGGAAGTCATTGTCTCTCCAAAAGCAGCCAGGATTCTATGTGGTGGCATCTTTAGTCTAGGAGAAATCTTGATCATTTCGAATTTTAGCTGTCAGACGCCCAGTCTCAGGCCCACTGCCCTGGACACGGACATTTGCCATTTTCTCTGAAAAAAAAACACACCCTCCCAGTTTCTTAATAGCAGTTTGGAGGAAGTCATTGTCTCTCCAAAGCAGCCAGGATTCTATGTGGTGGCATCTTTTAGTCTAGGAGAAATCTTGATCATTTCGAATTTTAGCTGTCAGACGCCCAGTCTCAGGCCCACTGCCCTGGACACGGACATTTGCAATTTTCTCTCTGAAAAAAACCACACCCTCCCAGTTTCTTAATAGCAGTTTGGAGGAAGTCATTGTCTCTCGAGAAGTAGCCTGGATTGTAAGTGGTGGCATCTTTAGTCTAGGAGAAATCTTGATCATTTCGGAATTTTAGCTGTCAGACGCCCAGTCTCAGGCCCATTGCCCTGGACACTAACGTTGGCCATTTTCCTGCTGAAAAACATGACACCCTCCCAGTTTCTTAATACCATCTTGGAGGAAGATACAGTCTCTCCAGAAGTAGCCAGGATTCTCAGTGGTGGCGTCATTAGTCTAGGAGAAATCCTGATCATTTCGGAATTTTTTAGCTGTCAGACGCCCAGTCTCAGGCCCATGCCCCTGACACGGAACATTTGCCATTTTGGCTCTGAAAAAAACCACACCCTCCCAGTTTCTTAATAGCAGTTTGGAGGAAGTCATTGTCTCTCCAAAAGCAGCCTGGATTCTAAGTGGTGGCATCTTTAGTCTAGGAGAAATCTTGATCATTTCGAATTTTAGCTGTCAGACGCCCAGTCTCAGGCCCATTGCCCTGATTGTCTCTCCAAAAGTAGCCAGGATTCTCAGTGGTGGCATCATTAGTCTAGGAGAAATCCTGATCATTTCGAATTTTAGCTGTCAGACGCCCAGTCTCAGGCCCATTGCCCTGGACACTAACATTTGCCATTTTGGCTCTGAAAAAAACCACACCCTCCCAGTTTCTTAATAGCAGTTTGGAGGAAGTCATTGTCTCTCCAAAAGCAGCCAGGATTCTATGTGGTGGCATCTTTAGTCTAGGAGAAATCTTGATCATTTCGAATTTTAGCTGTCAGACGCCCAGTCTCAGGCCCATTGCCCTGGACACGGACATTTGCCATTTTGGCTCTGAAAAAACCACACCCTCCCAGTTTCTTAATAGCAGTTTGGAGGAAGTCATTGTCTCTCCAAAGTAGCCTGGATTCTAAGTGGTGGCATCTTTAGTCTAGGAGAAATCTTGATCATTTTTCTCTCTGAAAAAACCACACCCTCCCAGTTTCTTAATAGCAGTTTGGAGGAAGTCATTGTCTCTCCAAAAGCAGCCAGGATTCTATGTAGTGGCATCTTTAGTCTAGGAGAAATCTTGATCATTTGAATTTTAGCTGTCAGACGCCCAGTCTCAGGCCCACTGCCCTGGACACGGACATTTGCAATTTTCTCTCTGAAAAAACCACACCCTCCCAGTTTCTTAATAGGAGTGGGGTGCGGCTTTCGAATGGCCAGGATATGTTCTCATGTTAACCAGTCATAAGATTGGTATTGTGTTCACTGGACGATGGAAGAAACAATGAGACCCCCGAACATGGGTCCTGCTGACCCTGATAATTGGTCACGCACTGCTCCACTACTTCTGGACTTCTCCTCCTGGTCATATCGCTTCTCCACGAACAATGGTTCTAAGCCTCCCCACCTTCTGGCTAAAGGCCACTCGCTTTGGAAAGAACTATAAAAACCATCCCCGGACCGAAGACCACTGAGATCTCCCCAGCAGCACTGGACGACCTATTGGCGGGTACCACGAGGGCTCTTCCGGCTGTTGGTAGCTATTTTCATATAACCCCCTCCTCATCTCTCCCCCTTTTTCCTTCTTCTCTCTCTCTCTCTCCTCCCCCATTCTTTCTTCTATCGCATACACTGTTGTGGCACAAATAAAGTGCATTTCTGCAAAAGTAACTGATATTGTCCCTTTGTGTGTCTTTTTGCACGCTGAGATTCTAAAAGAACCTTCACGACCCCGCCTTAACTAGGCGGACCGTGACATTTCTGGCGTAGTCGGCAGGATAGTGTTAATAATAACACCTTTTACCCAAATCACTGGTTAGTCTGAGCCTGAAAATTCTTGAAATTGGACCTTAAGTAATTTGGAAAATTGACCAAGAGCAAATACTGTTCAGTTCGGCATGTTTTAAAACAAATCAAATTGCCAATGCAAAACAATGAGTCAGTATTTCAGCCAGCTTGTTCACCTGTTCTAAGGGTAGACAGACTGGTTGCAAAAGCGAGATCATTTTAAAAATAAACAAAAGAAAAATAACCAGTGGTGAGGGAACATGATTGGGAATTTTGAATAGCATTGATTTAGAAGTATAAGGAAAGGTGAAGAAGGTATTTTCCCTACTGAAATCTGGACAATAATTTGGGATAATACCCATGATTTTTAAAAAAAAAAAAAAAGAATTCAAATCCTGGTGAAACTTGGTAAATTTTACCTGTGACTCCAGCACAAACACAAACACAGCCTTTGTACTGATCATATGTAATGCTTTAGTATATTCAACATTCCCTATCATTGCATTAGGGCTGAACTATGACATCTGTAACTTTGAAATTTATCCAAATGAGATTTTGAAACACTGATAGGGAATATAGGCAATGGGTATGCATATTTTAGAATTGTTTGTGATAATGCATATTTGGTAGTAAGTATTAAAAATCATTTAAATCTTCATATGTTTGTAACTTTACTGAAATTACAAGGTATAATTTTTACCTTTCATTATCTTTTACAGATCAGCAATCCTCTGCATTATGTACACAAATCAGCCACTGTTGACATCCCTAAGGTTATTAGCACAAGGCTAAATGTATGATTTAAAAGGGATAAAACATGATTTTGCATTTTTTAGTTTTGTTACATTTTGAATTATAATTTGAAAATTGCTTGTTTTAAAAATTGCTTATTTTTATTATATTGCATTATGAATATTGATAAAAATGACTTTTTAGTTATTAAGATTGTTTATTTTAATTATGTTGCATTTTCTTTTAAATATTAATTTAAATTGTTTGTGGTTTGTTTTAGTTGTTTTGGGTAGTCACCTACTGCTACTGGCATCCTAAACAAATTGTGTCATCCTATTGTTGTGCTTTTGATTTTGGTTTTGATTAGTTTTGTTTTGTCAGCTATTCTATACATCCAGAACTGGAGAATGGTAAAACGACTGACACGACTGGCATCAGCAATAGAAGCACACAATCTGATCACTATACCATCTGCCAGAAATACCCCTAAAGTTATTGACACCAGTCAAACTACACTAGCAGCAAGAGTTAGGCCACTAACACCAAACTAATCATAGAATTGATGTGATCAGTTTTAGTAATGTTAAGTTTTGATTAAAAATTATTTTGGAAAAATAATTGTATTAATTATAAAAAAACATAAGATGATCAATATTGATTTGTTTTGATTTTTATTAATTGTATTAATTAAATTGTATTAATTGTATTAATTGTTTAAATTGTAATTGTTTGAAAGTTATTTTATTGATTTGTTGTAATTGCTTGAATTATTTGAAAAAACTATCTGATCAATTTGATTGATTGTTTAAATTGTAACCAAAATGATTATGAAGAATTGTTCTCTAATCAATTTGCTGTGATTATTTTATCCCTTCTCCCTTTTTCCTTTCTTTCTCTTTTCCCCCTTTTCCTGCCCCTGTTTCCCGGGTTAGCTACCGACTCGGATGAGCCCCGAAGACGACGTGACTACATCATGCGACTGGAGTTCTTCAGCGGCGTTCGTTGGTCACGGGTGATGTGAGAGTCCGTCTAGAGCCTGTATTGACCAACGACCATCGGAAGAAAAGAAGACCCCTGAACTACGGCTTTTGGACTGTGGCTAGCCTGAGTGGGGTGCGGACTTTGAATGGCCAGGATATGTTCTCATGGTAACCAGTCATAAGATTGGTATTGTGTTCACTGGACGATGGAAGGTTTCAGAGCCAAAATGGCAAATGTTCGTCTGACAGCTAAAATTCCGAAATGATCAAGATTTCTCCTAGACTAAAGATGCCACTACATAGAATCCTGGCTGCTTTTGGAGAGACAATGACTTCCTCCAAACTGCTATTAAGAAACTGGGAGGGTGTGGTTTTTTTCAGAGCCAAAATGGCAAATGTTCGTGTCCAGGGCAATGGGCCTGAGACTGGGCGTCTGACAGCTAAAATTCCGAAATGATCAGGATTTCTCCTAGACTAATGATGCCACCACTGAGAATCCTGGCTGCTTTTGGAGAGACAATGACTTCCTCCAAACTGCTATTAAGAAACTGGGAGGGTGTGGTTTTTTTCAGAGCCAAAATGGCAAATGTTCGTGTCCAGGGCAATGGGCCTGAGACTGGGCGTCTGACAGCTAAAATTCCGAAATGATCAAGATTTCTCCTAGACTAAAGATGCCACCACTTAGAATCCTGGCTACTTTTGGAGAGACAATGACTTCCTCCAAACTGCTATTAAGAAACTGGGAGGGTGTTGTTTTTTCAGAGAGAAAATGGCAAATGTTAGTGTCCAGGGCAATGGGCCTGAGACTGGGCGTCTGACAGCTAAAATTCCGAAATGATCAGGATTTCTCCCAGACTAATGACGCCACCACTGAGAATCCTGGCTACTTCTGGAGAGACTGTATCTTCCTCCTAGATGGTATTAAGAAACTGGGAGGGTGTCATGTTTTTCAGCAGGAAAATGGCCTACGTTAGTGTCCAGGGCAATGGGCCTGAGACTGGGCGTCTGACAGCTAAAATTCCGAAATGATCAAGATTTCTCCTAGACTAAAGATGCCACCACTTACAATCCAGGCTACTTCTCGAGAGACAATGACTTCCTCCAAACTGGTATTAAGAAACTGGGAGGGTGTGGTTTTTTCAGAGAGAAAATTGAAAATGTCCGTGTCCCGGGCAGTGGGCCTGAGACTGGGCGTCTGACAGCTAAAATTCCGAAATGATCAAGATTTCTCCTAGACTAAAGATGCCACTACATAGAATCCTGGCTGCTTTTGGAGAGACAATGACTTCCTCCAAACTGCTATTAAGAAACTGGGAGGGTGTGGTTTTTTTCAGAGAGAAAATTGCAAATGTCCGTGTCCCGGGCAGTGGGCCTGAGACTGGGCGTCTGACAGCTAAAATTCCGAAATGATCAAGATTTCTCCTAGACTAAAGATGCCACTACATAGAATCCTGGCTGCTTTTGGAGAGACACAATGGGCCTGAGACTGGGCGTCTGACAGCTAAAATTCCGAAATGATCAAGATTTCTCCTAGACTAATGACGCCACCACTGAGAATCCTGGCTACTTCTGGAGAGACTGTATCTTCCTCCTAGATGGTATTAAGAAACTGGGAGGGTGTCATGTTTTCAGCAGGAAAATGGCCTACGTTAGTGTCCAGGGCAATGGGCCTGAGACTGGGCGTCTGACAGCTAAAATTCCGAAATGATCAAGATTTCTCCTAGACTAAAGATGCCACCACTTACAATCCAGGCTACTTCTCGAGAGACAATGACTTCCTCCAAACTGGTATTAAGAAACTGGGAGGGTGTGGTTTTTTCAGAGAGAAAATTGCAAATGTCCGTGTCCCGGGCAGTGGGCCTGAGACTGGGCGTCTGACAGCTAAAATTCCGAAATGATCAAGATTTCTCCTAGACTAAAGATGCCACTACATAGAATCCTGGCTGCTTTTGAGAGACAATGACTTCCTCCAAACTGCTATTAAGAAACTGGGAGGGTGTGGTTTTTTCAGAGCCAAAATGGCAAATGTTCGTGTCCAGGGCAATGGGCCTGAGACTGGGCGTCTGACAGCTAAAATTCGAAATGATCAGGATTTCTCCTAGACTAAAGATGCCACCACTGAGAATCCTGGCTGCTTTTGGAGAGACAATGACTTCCTCCAAACTGCTATTAAGAAACTGGGAGGGTGTGGTTTTTTTCAGAGCCAAAATGGCAAATGTTCGTGTCCAGGGCAATGGGCCTGAGACTGGGCGTCTGACAGCTAAAATTCCGAAATGATCAGGATTTCTCCTAGACTAAAGATGCCACCACTGAGAATCCTGGCTGCTTTTGGAGAGACAATGACTTCCTCCAAACTGCTATTAAGAAACTGGGAGGGTGTGGTTTTTTTCAGAGCCAAAATGGCAAATGTTAGTGTCCAGGGCAATG
>JAREIS010002366.1:0-18169 GCA_030060385.1 Muscicapa striata striata | reverse complement strand
TGCCCTGGAAAACTTCCATTGGTTTGCATCTTAATCTGGGAATCTGTCTCAGAATTTGGGTTTTGTCTGAATCTGCTTGATTTCAGCACTTGCTGGACATTCATTCTCTAAACCTCCCATTTGTTGGGTCAGTCTCCAAAGTAGGTTCTATGTGCATCCTAGTTTCATTCTGTGAATGTTTGACTCTGTTTTCAACTCCCATCTCAGCAGCGACAGTTGCCATTTGGTCTGACAGTTTCATGTTGATCATCAGAGCGGACATGTGGCATTTTTCTGAGAAACCCTAGTCTTCAGTTTCTTCAGACGCGTCTGAACTCGACGGAATTTGCATTTTTCTGAAACCACCCCCCAGTTTCTTTAGCAGTTTGGAAGTCATTGTCTCAAGTAGCCTGGATTCTAGTGGTGGCATTTTAGTCTGGGAAATCTGATCATTTGAATTTTAGCTGTCAGCCAGTCTCAGGCCATTCCTGGACACGAACATTTGCATTTTGCTCTGAAAAACCACCTCCCAGTTTCTTAATAGCAGTTTGGAGAAGTCATTGTCTCTCAAAGAGCCAGGATTCTAGTGTGGCTCTTAGTCTGGAGAAATCCTGATCATTTGAATTTTAGCTTCAGGCGATCTCAGGCCCATTGCCCTGGACACAACATTTGCATTTGCTCTGAAAAACCACACCCTCCCAGTTTCTTAATAGCAGTTTGGAGAGTCATTGTCTCTCAAAGAGCAGGATTCTATGGTGGCATTTTAGTCTGGAGAAATCCTGATCATTTGAGATTTTGCTGTCAGGCTGATCTCAGGCCATTGCCGGACGAATTTGCATTTGCTCTGAAAAACCACCCTCCAGTTTCTTATGCAGTTTGGAGGAGTCATTGTCTCTCAAGGCCAGGATTCTAGTGGTGGCATCTTTAGTCTGGAAATCTATCATTTGAATTTTAGTGTCAGCGCCAGTCTCAGGCCATGCCGGACACGAACATTGCAATTTTCCTCTGAAAACACACCTCCAGTTTCTTAATAGCAGTTTGGAGAAGTCATGTCTCTCCAAAGTAGCCAGGATTCTAGTGGTGGCATCTTTAGTCTGGAGAAATCTGTCATTTGAATTTTGCTGTCAGGCAGTCTCAGGCCATGCCTGGACAGACATTTGCCATTTGGCTCTGAAAAACCACACCCTCCAGTTTCTTATGCAGTTTGGAGAAGTCATTGTCTCTCAAAGAGATTCTAGTGGTGGCATCTTTAGTCTGGAAAATCTTGTCATTTGATTTTAGCTGTCAGCAGTCTCAGGCCCATGCCGGACAGACATTTGCATTTTCTGAAAAACCACCCTCCAGTTTCTTAATGCAGTTGGAGAGTCATTGTCTCTCAAAAGTAGCCGGATTCTAGTGGTGGATCTTTAGTCTGGGAAATCTGATCATTTGATTTAGCTTCAGACGATCTCAGGCCCTCCGGACACGACATTTGCATTTTCTCTGAAACCACACCCTCCCAGTTTCTTAATAGCAGTTTGGAGAAGTCATTTCTCAAAGCCTGGATTCTAGTAGTGCTTTTAGTCTGGAGAAACCCGTCATTTGAATTTTGCTTCAGGCCAGTCTCAGGCCCATTGCCTGGACACTACATTTGCCATTTGGCTCTGAAAAACCACCTCCAGTTCTTAATAGCAGTTTGGAGAAGTCATTGTCTCTCCAAACAGCCAGGATTCTTAGTGGCATTTTAGTCTGGAGAAATCCTGATCATTTGAATTTTAGCTGTCAGCTGATCTCAGGCCCATTGCCTGGACTACATTTGCCATTTTTCTGAAAAACACCTCCAGTTTCTTAATAGCAGTTTGGGAGTCATTGTCTCTCAAAAGTAGCCGGATTCTAAGTGGTGGCATCTTTAGTCTGGAGAAATCTATCATTTGATTTTGCTGTCAGGCGCAGTCTAGGCCATTGCCTGACCGAACATTGCCATTTTGGCTCTGAAAAACCACTCCTCAGTTTCTTATGATTTGAGAGTCTTCTCTCCAAAGTAGCCAGGATTTAGTGTGGCATTTTAGTCTGGAGAAATCCTATCATTTGAATTTTACTTCAGGCGCCGTCTAGGCCATTCCTGGACAGACATTTGCATTTGGCTCTGAAACCACACCTCAGTTTCTTAATCAGTTTGGGAAGTCATGCTCTCAAGACCGGATTCTATGGTGGCATCTTTGTCTGGAGAATCTGATCATTTGAATTTTGCTGTCAGCCAGTCTCAGGCCATTGCCTGGACACTGTCATTTTCTCTGAAAAACAGCCCCCCAGTTTCTTAATAGCATTGGGAAGTCAGTCTCTCAAAGTAGCAGGATTCTCAGTGGTGGCTCATTGTCTGGAAATCTGATCATTTGATTTGCTGTCAGGCCCAGTCTCAGGCCCTTGCCCTGGACATAACATTTCCATTTTGGCTCTGAAAAACCACCCTCCCAGTTTCTTATGCAGTTTGGGAAGTCATTTCTCTCAAGACCAGGATTCTATGGTGGCATTTTAGTCTAGGAGAATCCGTCATTTCGATTTTAGCTTCAGAGGATCTCAGGCCCTTGCCCTGGACCAGACATTTGCATTTTGGCTCTGAAAAACCACACCCTCCAGTTTCTTATAGCAGTTTGGAGGAAGTCATTGTCTCTCCAAAGTAGCCAGGATTCTAGTGGTGGCATTTTAGTCTGGAGAAATCTGATCATTTGAGATTTTAGCTGTCAGGCGCCAGTCTCAGGCCCATTGCCTGGACACGGACATTTGCCATTTCTGCTCTGAAAAAACCACACCCTCCCAGTTTCTTAATAGCAGTTTGGAGAAGTCATTGTCTCTCAAGTAGCCATGGATTCTATGAGTGGCATCTTTAGTCTAGGAGAATCTGATCATTTGAATTTTGCTTCAGGCTGTCTCAGGCCCATTGCCTGGACACTAACATTTGCCATTTTCCTCTGAAAAACCACACCCTCCCAGTTTCTTAATGCAGTTTGGAGAAGATTGTCTTCAAAGTAGCCAGGTTTAGTGTGGCATCTTTAGTCTGGAGAAATCTGATCATTTGAATTTAGCTTCAGTGCGTCTCAGGCCCATTGCCTGGACATGACATTTGCCATTTGCTCTGAAAAACCACACCCCCCAGTTTCTTAATAGCAGTTTGGAGAGTCATTGTCTCTCCAAAGGAGCCAGGATTCTGTGGTGGCTCTTGTCTAGGAATCTGATCATTTGATTTTAGCTGTCAGAGCAGATCTCAGGCATGCCGACACAGCTTCCTCTGAAACCACCTCAGTTTCTTAATAGCAGTTTGGAGAAGTCATTGTCTCTCAAAGTAGCCAGGATTCTAGTGGTGGCATTTTAGTCTGGAGAAATCTATCATTTGAGATTTTAGCTGTCAGCGCCAGTCTCAGGCCATGCCTGGACACTAACATTTGCCATTTTCTCTGAAAAAACACCCTCCAGTTTCTTAATAGCAGTTTGGAGAAGTCATTGTCTCTAAAAGCAGCGGATTCTAGTGTGGCATCTTTAGTCTGGAGAAATCTGATCATTTGAGATTTTGCTGTCAGGCCCAGTCTCAGGCCCATTGCCTGGACACGACATTTGCCATTTTCTCTGAAAAACCACACCCTCCAGTTTCTTAATAGCAGTTTGGAGGAAGTCATTTCTCTCAAAGAGCCAGGTTCTATGTAGTGGCATCTTTAGTCTAGGAGAAATCTGATCATTTCAATTTTAGCTGTCAGACTGCAGTCTCAGGCCCATCCTGGACACGACATTTGCATTTTCTCGAAAAACCACCCCTCCCAGTTTCTTATCAGTTTGGAGAGTCATTGTCTCTCAAAGTAGCAGATTTAGTGTGGCATCTTTAGTCTAGGAAACCCTGATCATTTGAGATTTTGCTCAGGCTCATCTGGCCATTGCCTGGACGACATTTGCCATTTCTCTAAACACACCCTCCAGTTTCTTAATAGAGTTTGGAGAGTCTTTCAAGAGTTCTATGTGGCATTAGTCTGGAATCCTGTCATTTAGATTTTGCTGTCAGCGATCTCGATGCCTGGACGCTTTGATTTGCTCTGAAAAACACCTCCAGTTTCTTATGCAGTTTGGAGGTCATTGTCTCTCCAAAGTAGCCAGGATTCTATGTGGTGGCATTTTGTCTGAAGACCCGTCATTTGAATTTTAGCTGTCAAGGCAGTCTCAGGCCATTGCCTGACAGACATTTGCCATTTTCCTCAAAACCACTCCCAGTTTCTAATGAGTTTGGAGATCATTTCTCTCAAGATGGTTCTAGTATGGCATTTTAGTCTGGAGAATCAGTCATTTGAATTTTAGTTCAGGCGCAGTCTCAGGCCATGCCTGGACGACATTTGCATTTCTCTGAAAAACACACCCTCCAGTTTCTTTCAGTTTGGAAGTTTTCTCTCAAGTGCCAGGTTTAGTGTGCATTTTAGTCTAGAGATCTGATCTTTGATTTTTTGGCGTCTCAGCATGCCTGAGATTGCCATTTTCTCTGAAAAACACCCCTCCAGTTTCTTATATTTGGAGAGTTTTCTCTCAAGAGCGATTCAGTGTGGCTCTTAGTCTGGAATCATCTTTGATTTTGTTCAGGCCATCTCAGGCCTGCCTGGACGACATTTGCATTTCTCTGAAAAACCCTCAGTTTCTTATACAGTTTGGAGGGTCTCTCAAGCAGGTTCTTGTGTGGCATTTTAGTCGGAGAATCTATCATTTAGATTTTCTTCAGGCGTCTCAGTGCCTGACACTTGCTTTTTCTGAAAACACACCCTCCCAGTCTTGGTTTGGAGAGTATTCTCTAAGTGCCGGATTCAGTATGGATTTTGGTCTGGAGAATCTGTCATTTGGATTGCTATCAGCATCTCAGCCTCCCTGGACAGACATTTGCATTTTCTCTGAAACCCTCAGTTTCTTATACAGTTTGGAAGTCATTTCTCTCAAAGCAGGATTCTAGTGGTGGCTCTTTGGTCTGGAAATCTGATCATTTGAATTTTGCTGTCAGTGATCTCAGGCCATTGCCTGGACAGATTGCATTTCTCTGAAAAACCCACCCTCCAGTTTCTTAATAGCAGTTGGGAAGTCATTGTCTCAAGAGCCTGGATTCAGTGGTGGCATCTTAGTCTGGAGAAATCTTGATCATTTAATTTTAGCTTCAGGCCAGTCTCAGGCCCTTTGCCCTGGACATACATTCATTTTCCTCTGAAAAACATGACACCCTCCAGTTTCTTAATACCAGTTGGAGAGAATCATGTCTCTCCAAAGTAGCCAGGATTCTCGTGTGCATTTAGTCTAGGAAATCTGATCATTTAATTTTGCTGTCAGGCCGTCTCAGCTTGCCTGGACATTTGCCATTTCTCTGAAAACCACACCCTCCCAGTTTCTAATAGCAGTTTGGAAGTCATGTCTCTCAAGAGCAGGATTCTAGTGGTGCATTTAGTCTGGAGAAACCCTGATCATTTGAATTTGGTTCAGCCAGTCTCAGGCCTGCTGGACACGATTTGCATTTTGCTCTGAAAAACCACACCCCCAGTTTCTTATGCATTTGGAGAATCAGTCTCTCAAGATGCCGGATTCTAGTGGTGGTCTTAGTCTGGAGAATCTATCATTTAGATTTTAGCTTCAGGCGCAGTCTCAGGCCATGCCTGGACATGACATTTGCATTTCTCTGAAAAACCACCCTCAGTTTCTTAATAGCAGTTTGGAGAGTCATTGTCTCTCAAAGAGCCAGGATTCTATGTGTGCATTTTGAGTCTAGGAGAAATCCTGATCATTTGAATTTTAGCTTCAGGCGCAGTCTCAGGCCATTGCCCTGGACATCATGGCCATTTTCCTCTGAAAAACCACCCTCCCAGTTTCTTATGCAGTTTGGAAGTCATTTCTCTCAAGCAGCCAGGATTCTATGGTGGCATCTTAGTCGAGAAATCCTGATCTTCGATTTTGCTTCAGGCGCAGTCTCAGGCCATTGCCTGGACAGACATTTGCATTTCTCTGAAAAAACCACACCTCCAGTTTCTTATGCAGTTTGAGGAAGTCATTGTCTCTCAAAGCCTGGATTCTGTGTGGCATCTTTGTCTGGGAAATCTTGTCATTTGATTTGGTTCAGCGCAGTCTAGGCCATTCCTGAGACAGAACATTTGCCATTTGCTCTGAAAAACCACCCTCCAGTTTCTTATCAGTTTGGAGAAGTCATTGTCTTCAAGTAGCCAGGTTCTAGTGGTGGCATCTTTAGTCTAGGAGAAATCCGAGTCATTTGATTTAGCTTCAGGCCCAGTCTCAGGCCATTGCCCTGGACACGACATTTGCCATTTTCTTCTGAAAAACCACCTCCGTTTCTTAATAGCAGTTTGGAGAGTCATTGTCTCTCAAAGTAGCAGGATTCTAGTGGTGGCATCTTTTAGTCTAGGAGAATCTGAGTCATTTGAATTTTGCTTCAGCGCTGATCTCAGGCCCTGCCTGGACATGACATTTTCTTGCTGAAAAACCACACCTCCCAGTTTCTTAATACTTTGGAGAAGATGTCTCAAAGTAGCCAGGATTCTAGTGGTGGCTTTTAGTCTGGAAATCCAGTCATTTGAATTTTAGCTGTCAGGCGCAGTCTCAGTTTACCTGGACATACATTTGCATTTTCTGCTCTGAAAAAACACACCCTCCCAGTTTCTTAATAGCGTTTGGAGAAGTCATTGTCTCTCAAAGAGCCTGGATTCTAGTTGTGTGCATCTTTAGTCTGGAGAAATCTGATCTTAATTTGCTTCAGGCCGTCTCAGGCCATGCCGGTAGACATTTGCATTTCTCTGAAAAACCACCTCCCAGTTTCTTATGCAGTTTGAGAAGTCATTGTCTCTCAAAGAGCCAGGTTCTATGGTGGCATTTTAGTCTGGAAATCCTGATCATTTAGATTTAGCTTCAGGCGCAGTCTCAGGCCCATGCCTGGACAGACATTTGCATTTCTCTGAAAAACCCACCCTCAGTTTCTTAATCAGTTTGGAGGAAGTCATTGTCTCTCAAGTAGCCAGGATTCTATGTGTGCATTTTAGTCTGGAGAAATCCTGATCATTTCGAATTTTGCTTCAGGCCTATCTCAGCATGCCTGGCAAACTTTGCATTTTCTCTGAAAAACCACACCTCAGTTTCTTATGCAGTTTGGAGAAGTCGTTGTCTCTCAAAGTAGCCAGGATTCTAGTGTGGCATCTTTAGTCTGGAGAAATCATCATTAGATTTGCTGTCAGCATGATCTCAGGCCACCTGGACTGACATTGCATTTTCTCTGAAAAACCACCCTCCAGTTTCTTATAGCAGTTTGGAGAAGTCATTGTCTCTCAAGCAGCGGATTCTAGTGGTGGCATCTTAGTCTGGAGAAATCTGATCATTTAGATTTTAGCTGTCAGGCTGATCTCAGGCCTTGCCTGGACACTTGCATTTTCCTCTGAAAAACCACACCCTCCCAGTTCTTAATGCAGTTGGAGGAAGTCAGTCTCTCCAAAGTAGCCTGGATTCTAGTGTGGCATTTAGTCTGAGAAATCGTCATTTGATTTTCTCAGCGCTTCTCAGGCCCATTGCCTGGACCAACATTTGCCATTTGGCTCTGAAAAAACCACCTCCAGTTTCTTAATACAGTTTGGAGAGTCATTGTTCTCCAAGTAGCCAGGATTCTAGTGGTGGCATTTAGTCTGGAATCCTGTCATTTGAGATTTTGCTTCAGGCCGTCTCAGGCCATTGCCTGGACAGATTTGCATTTGCTCTAAAACCACACCTCCCAGTTCTTAGCAGTTTGGAGAGTCATTTCTCCAGTAGCCTGGATTCTCAGTGGTGGCATTTTTGTCTGGAGAAATCTGATCATTTAGATTTTAGCTGTCAGGCAGTCTAGGCCCATTCCTGGACCAGACATTTGCATTTCTCAAAAAACCACCCTCCCAGTTTCTTAATAGCAGTTTGGAGGAAGTCATTGTCTCTCCAAGAGCCATGGATTCATGTGAGTGGCATCTTTAGTCTGGAGAAATCTGATCATTTGAGATTTTAGCTGTCAGGCGCTAGTCTCAGGCCCATTGCCTGGACACTGAGACATTGCCATTTTCTCTCTGAAAAAACCTACACCTCCCAGTTTCTTATAGCAGTTGGAGGAAGTCAGTTGTCTCTCAAAGTCCGGATTCTAGTGGTGGCATCTTAGTCTAGGAGAATCCTGAGTCATTTGGATTTTGGCTTCAGGCCTCAGTCTCAGGCCCATGCCTGGACACGAACATTTGCCATTTTGCTCTGAAAAACCCACCTCCCAGTTTCTTAATAGCAGTTTGGAGGAAGTCATTGTCTCTCAAAGTAGCCAGGATTCTATGGTGGCATCTTTAGTCTGGAGAAACCCTGATCATTTGATTTTAATGTCAGGCGCGTCTCAGGCCATTGCCCTGGACACGAACATTGCCATTTTGCTGAAAAACCACCCTCCCAGTTTCTTATACGTTTGGAGAGTCATTGTCTCTCCAAAGAGCCAGGAGTTCTAGTGGGGCATCTTTGTCTGGAGAAATCTGATCATTCAGATTTGCATCAGCGCCAGTCTCAGGCCCATTGCCTGGACCTAGGACATTTGCCATTTCTGCTCTGAAAAACACACCTCAGTTTCTTATTGGAGAAGTCATTGTCTCAATGGACAGTTTGGAGCATGTCTCTCTCAACACTCGTTGCAGTTTGAGGTATTCAGCAGTTCGCTTGTCTGAGAAATCCGATCATTGATTTTGTGTCAGGCAGTCTCAGCCATGCTGGACAGACATTGCATTTTCTAAAACCTCAGTTTCTTAGCATTTGGAGTTTGTCTCTCAGGGTTCAGTGGTGTTTTAGTCGAGAAATCATCATTGATTTTGTCAGCATCTAGGCATTGGAAAATTTCATTTCTCTGAAAAACCACCCAGTTCTTATCAGTTTGGAAGTCATTGTCTCTCAATACAGGATTCATGTGGATTTTAGTCTGGAGAATCTATCATTAATTTATCAGGCGCAGTCTCAGGCCCATGCCGGACAGACATTGATTTCTCTAAAACCCACCTCCAGTTCTTATGCAGTTTGGAGGAGTCATTGTCTCTCAAGAGCCGGATTTATGGTGGCATTTAGTCTGGAGAAATCTGATCATTTGGATTTTGCTGTCAGCAGCTCAGGCATGCCTGGACACAGTTGCATTTTCTCTGAAACTCACCCTCAGTTTCTTATACATTTGGAGGAAGTCAGTCTCTCAAAGAGCCAGGTTCTATGTGGATTTAGTCTGAGAAATCCTGTCATTTGATTTTGCTTCAGGCCTATCTCAGGCCATTCCGGACAAATTTGCCATTTTGCTCTAAAAACCACCCTCCCAGTTTCTTAATAGTTGGAAGTCATTGTCTCTCAAGTACCAGATTCTAGTGTCTTTTAGTCTGGAAATCGTCTCGTTTTCAGCGTCTCAGGCCATCCGAAACTTTGCATTTCTCTGAAAAAACACCTCCAGTTTCTGTGTAGCATTTTGGAGAAGTCATTTTTCTGAATCGGATTCTCAGGTGGCCTTTGCAGTTGGGAAATGCTGATCTTTGGATTTTAGCTCTCAGGCCAGTCTCAGGCCATGCCTGGACACGACATGGCCATTTTCTCTGAAAAACCACCCTCCAGTTTCTTAATGCAGTTGGAGAGTCATGTCTCTCAGAAGGCCGTTCTAGTGGTGCTCTTAGTCTGGAAATCATCATTTGATTTAGTGTCAGCGCATCTCAGGATGCCTGGACACTAACTTTGCATTTGCTGAAAAACACACCTCAGTTTCTTAGCAGTTGGAGTATGTCTCTCAAGTAGCCAGGATTCTATGTGGCATTTAGTCTGAAATCCTATCATTTGATTTTACTTCAGGCCTCTGCATTGCCCTGGACGACATTTCCATTTTCTGAAAAACCACACCTCCAGTTTCTTAATAAGTTTGGAAGTCATTGTCTCTCAAGTAGCCAGGATTCTAGTAGTGGCATTTTGTCTGGAAAATCTGATCATTTGATTTGCTTCAGCGGTCTCAGGCCCATTCCCTGGACAGATTTGCCATTTTCTCTGAAAAACCACACCTCAGTTTCTTAGCAGTTTGGAGAAGTCATTGTCTCCAAAGCAGCCGATTCTATGTGTGGCATTTAGTCTGAGAAATCTGATCATTTGATTTTAGCTGTCAGACGCCAGTCTCAGGCCCTGCCGGACAGACATTTGCAATTTTCTCTGAAAAACCACCCTCCCAGTTTCTTAATGAGTTTGGAGAGTCATTGTCTCTCAAGAGCCAGGATTCTATGTAGTGGCATTTAGTCTGGAGAATCTTGATCATTTAATTTAGCTGTCAGCCAGTCTCAGGCCCTGCCCGGACATTGGAATTTTCTCTGAAAATCCACCCTCCAGTTTCTTATGCAGTTTGGAGAAGTCATTTGTCTCTAAGTGCCTGGATTTAGTGGTGGCATCTTTAGTCTGGAGAAATCTTGATCATTTAGGATTTTGCTGTCACGCCAGTCTCAGGCCATGCCCTGGACACTACGTAGGCCATTTTCCTGCTGAAAACAGCACCCTCCCAGTTTCTTAATGCCATCTAGAAGATCAGTCTCTCCAGAAGTAGCCAGGATTCTCAGTGGTGGCGTCATTAGTCTGGAGAAATCTGATCATTTGGAATTTTAGCTTCAGGCCAGTCTCAGGCCCATTGCCCTGGACACTTGATTTGCATTTGGCTCTGAAAACCACACCCTCCAGTTTCTTATGAGTTTGGAGGAAGTCATTGTCTCTCAAAAGCAGCCAGGATTCTAGTAGTGGCATTTTAGTCTGGAGAAATCCTGATCATTTGAATTTAGCTGTCAGCGCCATCTCAGGCCCATTGCCTGGACACTGACATTTGCCATTTTCTCTGAAAAACACCCTCCCAGTTTCTTAATAGCAGTTTGGAGGAAGTATTGTCTCTCCAAAGTAGCCAGATTCTAGTGGTGGCATCTTAGTCTGGAGAAATCCTGATCATTTGATTTTACTTCAGGCAGTCTCAGGCCATGCCCTGGACATGGACATTTGCCATTTGCTCTGAAAAACCACACCTCCAGTTTCTTATGCAGTTTGGAGAAGTCATTGTCTCTCAAAGTAGCCTGGATTCTATGTAGTGGCATTTTTAGTCTGGAGAAATCTGATCATTTGATTTTGCTTCAGCTGATCTCAGCATTCCTGGACACGAACATTTGCCATTTTCTCTGAAAAACCACCCTCAGTTTCTTAATAGCAGTTTGGAGAAGTCATTTCTCTAAAGCAGCCAGGATTCTAGGTGGCATCTTTAGTCTAGGAGAAATCTGAATCATTTGAATTTTAGCTGTCAGCGCCAGTCTCAGGCCCTGCCTGGACACGACATTTGCCATTTTCTCCTGAAAACACACCCTCCAGTTTCTTATGCAGTTTGGAGGAAGTCATTGTCTCTCCAAGTAGGATTTATGGTGGCATCTTTAGTCTGAGAAATCTTGTCATTTGATTTGCTGTCAGGCAGTCTCAGGCCGTGCCCTGGACTCAACTAGCCATTTCTCTGAAACTACACCTCAGTTTCTAATCAGGAGGAAGTCAGTCTCTCAAGTAGCCAGGTTCTATGTGGCTCTTGTCTGGAGAATCTGATCATTTGATTTACTTCAGCTCATCTGCATTCCTGGAAATTTGCCATTTGGCTCTGAAAAAACACACCTCCAGTTTCTTATGGTTTGGAAGTCATTGCTCCCCAAAGAGCCAGGATTCTATTGGGCTAGTCTGAGAAATCTGATCTTGATTTGCTGTCAGCGCCAGTCTCAGGCCCACTGCCTGACACTAACATTTGCCATTTTGCTCTGAAAACCACCCTCCCAGTTTCTTAATAGCAGTTTGGAGAAGTCATTGTCTCCAAAGCGCAGGATTTATGAGTGGCATTTTTAGTCTGGGAGAAATCGATCATTTGAATTTTGCTGTCAGAGCAGTCTCAGGCCCATTGCCCTGACACTCATTTGCAATTTCTCTCTGAAAACCACACCTCCCAGTTTAATAGCAGGCTTGAGAAGTCATTATTGTCCTCGAGAAGTAGCCTGGATTAGGTGGTGGCATCTTTAGTCTGGGAGAATCTGATCTTTGAATTGGGTTCAGCGCCAGTCTGAGGCCAAGTCCTGGATAAGAACATTGCCATTTTCCTCTAAAACCACCTCCAGTTTCTTAATAGCGTTTGAGGAAGACATTTATGCCATCGAGCAAGGTTCTAAGGTGGCAGGCCATATTCCTGCTGAAAAACATGACACCTCCCAGTTTCTTAATACCATCTAGAGAAGATACAGTCTCTCCAGAAGTAGCCAGGATACTCAGTAGGGTCATTAGTCTAGAGAAATCTTGATCATTTTGGAGAATTTTAGCTGTCAGATGCCCAGTCTCAGGCCCATTGCTCCTGACACTAACATTTGCCATTTTGGCCTGAAAACCACACCCTCCCCAGTTTCTTAATAGCAGTTTGGAGGAAGTCATTGTCTCAAAAGTAGCCAGATTCTATGAGGGCATTTTAGTCTGGGAGAAAAGGAAGTCATTGTCTCTCCAAACCAGCCAGGATTCTATGTAGTGGCATTTTCAGTCTGGAGAAATCCTGATCATTTGAATTTTAGCTGTCAGACGCCAGTCTCAGGCCCATTCCTGGACACGAACAATTGCCATTTTCTCTGAAAACCACACCTCCCAGTTTCTTAATAGCAGTTTGGAGGAAGTCATTGTCTCTCAAGAGCCAGATTCTATGGTGCATTTTAGTCTGGAGAAATCTGATCATTTGAATTTTAGCTTCAGAGTCGCAGTCTCAGCCATTGCCCTGACACTAACTTTGCCATTTTCTCTGAAAAACATCACCCTCCCAGTTTCTTAATAGCCAGTCTGGAGGAAGTCATTGTCTCTCCAAATACCAGCAGGATTCTATAGTAGGTGGCATTTTAGTCTAGGAGAAATCTGATCATTTGAATTTTAGCTGTCAGACGCCCAGTCTCAGGCCCATTGCCCTGGACACTAACATTTGCCATTTTCTCTGAAAAATACCAACCTCCCAGTTCTTATGCAGTTTGGAGGAAGTCATTGTCTCTCCAAAAGAGCCGGATTCTAGTGGTGGCATTTTAGTCTGGGAGAAATCCTGATCATTTCGAATTTTAGCTTGTCAGACGCCAGTCTCAGGCCCATTGCCCTGGACACGAACATTTGCCATTTTGCTCTGAAAAACCACCCTCCCAGTTTCTTATAGCAGTTTGGAGAAGTCATTGTCTCTCCAAACAGCCAGGATTCTATGTAGTGGCATTTTAGTCTGGAGAAACTGATCATTTGAATTTTAGCTGTCAGAGCGCCGTCTCAGGCCCATGCCCGGACACGGACATTTGCATTTCTCTCTGAAAAAACCAACCTCCCAGTTTTTAATAGCAGTTGGAGAAGTCATTGTCTCTCAAGTAGCCTGGATTCTAGTGGTGGCATCTTTAGTCTGGAGAAATCCTGTCATTTCGAATTTTAGCTCTCAGGCGCCAGTCTCAGGCCCATTGCCTGGACACGAACATTTGCCATTTGGCTCTGAAAAACACTACCTCCCAGTTTCTTATAGCAGTTGGAGGAAGTATTGTCTCTCAAAGCAGGATTCTAGTGTGGCATTTTAGTCTGGAGAAATCTATCATTTGATTTTGCTTCAGCGTCTCAGCATTGCCCTGGACACAACATTTGCCATTTCTCTGAAAAACCACCCTCCCAGTTCTTATAGCAGTTTGGAGAAGTCATTGTCTCTCAAAGCCAGGATTCTAGTGTGCATTTAGTCTGGAGAAATCTGATCATTTGAATTTGCTGTCAGGCCCAGTCTCAGGCCATTGCCTGGACACTACTTTGCATTTCTTGAAAACACCCTCCAGTTTCTTAATAGCAGTTTGAGAAGTCATGTCTCTCAAAGAGCCAGATTCTAGTGGTGGCATCTTAGTCTGGAGAATCCTGATCATTTGATTTTAGCTTCAGCCGTCTCAGGCCCATTGCCTGGACAGAACATTTGCCATTTGGCTCTGAAAAAAGCAGTTTGGAGGAAGTCATTGTTTCTCCAAAGTAGCCAGGATTCTATGTAGTTGCATTTTTAGTCTGGGAGAAATCCTGATCATTTGAATTTTAACTCTCAGGCGCCATCTCAGGCCCATTGCCTGGATACGAACATTTGCCATTTTGGCTCTGAAAAAAACCACACCCTCCCAGTTTCTTAATAGCAGTTTGGAGTAAGTAATTGTCTTTCCAAAAGTAGCCAGGATTTTATGTAGTGGCATTTTTAGTCTGGGAGAAATCCTGATCATTTCAGAATTTTAACTCTCAGAGGCGCCGTCTCAGCCCCATTGCCCTAGACAGGAATATTTGCCATTTGGCTCTGAAAAAACCACACCCTCCCAGGAGAAATCTTGATCATTTCGGAATTTTAGCTGTCAAACGCCCAGTCTCAGGCCCACTGCCCGGGACGCGGACATTTGCAATTTTCTCTCTGAAAATACCACACCCTCCCAGTTTCTTAATAGCAGTTTGGAGGAAGTCATTGTCTCTCGAGACGTAGCCTGGATTGTAAGTGGTGGCATATTTAGTCTAGGAGAAATCTTGGTCATTTCGGAATTTTAGCTGTGAGACGCCCAGTCTCAGGCCCATTGCCCTGGACACTAACGTAGGCCATTTTCCTGCTGAAAAACTTGACACCCTCCCAGTTTCTTAATACCATCTAAGAGGAAGATACAGTCTCTCCAGAAGTAGCCAGGATTCTCAGTGGTGGCGTCATTAGTCTAGGAGAAATCCTGATCATTTCGGAATTTTAGCTGTCAGACGCCCAGTCTCAGGCCCATTGCCCTGGACACTAACATTTGCCATTTTGGCTCTGAAAAAAACCACACCCTCCCAGTTTCTTAATAGCAGTTTGGAGGAAGTCATTGTCTCTCCAAAAGCAGCCAGGATTCTATGTAGTGGCCTTTTTAGTCTGGGAGAAATCCTGATCATTTCGGAATTTTAGCTCTCAGAGGCGCAGTCTCAAGCCCATTGCCCTGGACACTAACATTTGCCATTTTGGCTCTGAAAAAAACCACACCCTCCCAGTTTCTTAATAGCAGTTTGGAGGAAGTCATTGTCTCTCCAAAAGCAGCCAGGATTCTATGTAGTGGCATTTTAGTCTGGGAGAAATCCTGATCATTTCGAATTTTAGCTGTCAGACGCCCAGTCTCAGGCCCATTGCCCTGGACACTAACATTTGCCATTTCCTCTCTTAAAAAATAACACCCTCCCAGTTTCTTAATAGCAGTTTGGAGGAAGTCATTGTCTCTCCAAAAGTAGCCTGGATTGTAAGTGGTGGCATCTTTAGTCTAGGAGAAATCCTGATCATTTCGAATTTTAGCTGTCAGACGCCCAGTCTCAGGCCCATTGCCCTGGACACTAACATTTGCCATTTTGGCTCTGAAAAAAACCACACCCTCCCAGTTTCTTAATAGCAGTTTGGAGGAAGTCATTGTCTCTCCAAAAGCAGCCAGGATTTTATGTAGTGGCATTTTTAGTCTGGGAGAAATCCTGATCATTTCGGAATTTTAGCTGTCAGACGCCCAGTCTCAGGCCCATTGCCCTGGACACTAACATTTGCAATTTTCTCTCTGAAAAAACCACACCCTCCCAGTTTCTTAATAGCAGTTTGGAGGAAGTCATTGTCTCTCGAGAAGTAGCCTGGATTCTAAGTGGTGGCATCTTTAGTCTGGGAGAAATCCTGATTCCTTTGGAATCTGAGGTTTCAGACGCCCAGTCTGAGGCCAAAGTCCCTGGATAAGAACATGTGCCATTTTCCCTCTAAAAAACCACACCCTCACAGTTTCTTAATAGCCGTTTGGAGGAAGACATTTTATATGCCATCGTAGCCAAGGTTCTAAGGGGTGGCATCTTTAGTCTGGGAGAAATCCTGATCCTTTTGGAATTTTAGTTGTCAGACGCCCAGTCTCAGGCCCGTTGCCCTGGACACGAACGTAGGCCATTTTCCTGCTGAAAAACATGACACCCTCCCAGTTTCTTAATACCATCTAAGAGGAAGATACAGTCTCTCCAGAAGTAGCCAGGATTCTCAGAGGTGACGTCATTAGTCTAGGAGAAATCCTGATCATTTCGGAATTTTAGCTGTCAGACGCCCAGTCTCAGGCCCATTGCCCTGGACACTAACATTTGCCATTTTGGCTCTGAAAAAAACCACACCCTCCCAGTTTCTTAATAGCAGTTTGGAGGAAGTCATTGTCTCTCCAAAAGCAGCCAGGATTCTATGTAGTCGCCTTTTTAGTCTGGGAGAAATCCTGATCATTTAGGAATTTTAGCTCTCATAGGCGCAGTCTCAAGCCCATTGCCCTGGACACTAACATTTGCCATTTTGGCTCTGAAAAAAACCACACCCTCCCAGGTTCTTAATAGCAGTTTGGAGGAAGTCATTGTCTCTCCAAAACCAGCCAGGATTCTATGTAGTGGCATTTTCAGTCTGGGAGAAATCCTGATCATTTCGGAATTTTAGCTGTCAGACGCCCAGTCTCAGGCCCATTGCCCTGGACACGAACAATTGCCATTTTCTCTCTGAAAAAACCACACCGTCCCAGTTTCTTAATAGCAGTTTGGAGGATGTCATTGTCTCTCCAAAAGTAGCCAGGATTCTAATTGGTGGCATTTTTAGTCTGGGAGAAATCCTGATCATTTCGGAATTTTAACTCTCAGAGGCGCCGTCTCAGGCCGATTGCCCTGGACACGAACATTTGCCATTTTGGCTCTGAAAAAAACCACACCCTCCCAGTTTCTTAATAGCAGTTTGAAGGAAGTCATTGTCTCTCGAGAAGTAGCCTGGATTATAAGTGGTGACATCTTTAGTCTAGGAGAAATCTTGATCATTTCGGAATTTTAGCTGTCAGACGCCCAGTCTCAGGCCCATTGCCCTGGACACTAACGTAGGCCATTTTCCTGCTGAAAAACCTGACATCCTCCCAGTTTCTTAATACCATCTAGGAGGAAGATACAGTCTCTCCAGAAGTAGCCAGGATTCTCAGTGGTGGCGTCATTAGTCTAGGAGAAATCCTGATCATTTAGGAATTTTAGCTGTCAGACGCCCAGTCTCAGGCCCATTGCCCTGGACACGAACATTTGCCATTTTGACTCTGAAAAAACCACACCCTCCCAGTTTCTTAATAGCAGTTTGGAGGAAGTCATTGTCTCTCCAAAAGTAGCCAGCATTCTATGTAGTGGCATTTTTAGTCTGGGAGCAATCCTGATCATTTCGGAATTTTAACTCTCAGAAGCGCCGTCTCAGGCCCATTGCCCTAGACAGGAATATTTGCCATTTTGGCTCTGAAAAAAACCACACCCTCCCAGTTTCTTAATAGCAGTTTGGAGGAAGTCATTGTCTCTCCAAAAGTAGCCAGGATTCTATGTAGTGGCATTTTTAGTCTGTGAGAAATCCTGATCATTTCGGAATTTTAACTCTCAGAGGCGCCATCTCAGGCCCATTGCCCTGGACACGAACATTTGCCATTTTGGCTCTGAAAAAAACCACACCCTCCCAGTTTCTTAATAGCAGTTTGGAGGAAGTCATTGTATCTCCGAAAGCAGCCAGGATTCTATGTAGTGGCATTTTTAGTCTGGGAGAAATCCTGATTATTTCGGAATTTTAGCTGTCAGACGCCCAGTCTCAGGCCCACTGCCCGGGACACGGACATTTGCAATTTTCTCTCTGAAAAAACCACACCCTCCCAGTTTCTTAATAGCAGTTTGGAGGAAGTCATTGTCTCTCGAGAAGTAGCCTGGATTGTAAGTGGTGGCATCTTTAGTCTAGGAGAAATCTTGATCATTTCGGAATTTTAGCTGTCAGACGCCCAGTCTCAGGCCCATTACCCTGGACACTAACGTAGGCCATTTTCCTGCTGAAAAACATGACACCCTCCCAGTTTCTTAATACCATCTAGGAGGAAGATACAGTCTCTCCAGAAGTAGCCAGGATTCTCAGTGCTGGCGTCATCAGTCTAGGAGAAATCCTGATCATTTCGGAATTTTAGCTGTCAGACGCCCAGTCTCTGGCCCACTGCCCTGGACACTAACATTTGCCATTTTGGCTCTGAAAAAAACCACACCCTCCCCGTTTCTTAATAGCAGTTTGGAGGAAGTCATTGTCTCTCCAAAAGTAGCCAGGATTATATGTAGTGGCATTTTTAGT
>JAREIS010002365.1:0-12755 GCA_030060385.1 Muscicapa striata striata | reverse complement strand
GGGGTGCTGAGGCAGCTGAGATTGAGGGACCTCGGGGGAGCTCGGGGGACCCTGCAGCACCGGCACCGTGAAGAGCTCTGGGAAGGAGATGGGGAGGGGTTTTGTGACCCCGAGCCGCTGGGGAGGATCTGTGGGAGTGCCGGGGTGGCGGCTGTGGGGTGCTCACCCTGCACTGTCACTGTCACCTGCGCCGAAAACAACGGCTGAGGTTTCCCACCCAGCCTGAGCAGCTGTAGCCGCCTCTGTGGTTCAGCTCCAGAGGGGCAGGGACAGCTCAGGGCCATTGTTGAGTCCGCACTTTCTTCCAGTCGCGGTAGAAGGTCACCGAGTTAAGCGGCAAGTCCCCCCTGCGCCGGCAGTTCAGTGTCACTGTGTCCCCCTCCAGCAGCGCCCACGCCGACACCTGCAGCACCAGCGAGTCTGGGGGACAGGGGGACCTGTCACAGCCGATGTCATAGGGACCCCCTAACTGTCTCACACCAGGGTCCCCAATTCCAGCGGGCGTCCCCAATTCCAGCACGGGGTCCCCTGCACTGGGATGCTTTGTGATGTCCCAGAGCAGGGACAGGCTCTGGTCACACCAGGGGTGACCCCTGGGCTGAGCCCACCCTGAGCCCTCAGGGTCCCCGCGGGTGCCAGGGTGGGGACACCGCAAACCCCCTCACCATTTAACACCGTCACGGGGCTGTGCCCACTCCCGGGTCTGTAACACCAGTAGGAGCCACTCTCGGTGACAGTCAAGCTATTTCGTCCCTCCTGCCACCAGCCATGCCCGTCCTTGTACCAGGTGGTGGCACCGGCAGCCTCCGAGCCCTGGCAGGTCAGTGTCACCAGGTCCCACAGCACTGCCGGCGTCCAGGGGGGCTCCACCAGGAGCTGGGTGCTCTGGGCACCTGTGGGTGACAGGGGACACCAGCCTGCCAGGGCCACCACGGGGCTGGGGACAGCGGGGCAGGGACATGGCATCCCCCGAGGACTCACCAGCGAGGCCGAGGGTCTGGGCTGGAAGGGAGAAGGGACAGGGCTGGGTGGGACCAACCACGACAAGTCACTCCCGCCAGCCCCACGGCAACATCCCCGTGGTGATTGTCCCCTTGTCCCTGTCCCCCATCCCCCATCCCCCTGTCCCCACAGCTGCCCCAGCCCCAAGATGACAAACCCCACATTTCTCTCTCCTTGTCCCTGTCCCATTCCTGTCCCCAAATCCCTCACCTAACAGGAGCAGCGCCACCTTCCCAGCCATCCCGCTGTCCCCGGCCATGGGCACTGGCTGTCACTCGCTGCTGTGGCCACCTGTCCCCTGGCTGGTGGCTCTTCTGATAAAGGGACAGGAAGCGAGGTCACTTCTCGTCCTCAGTGTAGGTGGCACACAGTGGGGGCAGGGTGGCCACAAGCCGGGGACAGTCTTTGGGCAGGGTGGGGACATGGTGGGGCTCGCCTGGGTAGCCCAAGGTGGGACATGAGTGGGGGGCTCAGAGAGTGTGGGGAGCCAGGAGTGGTGTCCAGGGGAATGGGGGTCCTGAGGAGGGGGAGTCACCAGGTCACCCCTGCCAGCCCCACGGCCACATCCCCATGGTGCTCGTCCCCTTGTCCCTGTCTCCACATTCCTGTCCCCCTGTTCCTGTCCCCACAGCCACCCCACAACCCCAGTCACACTGAGGGGCACTGGCTCTGTCCCACACTGCCTCTGCTGGCCTTGGGGACCTCAGGGGACCCCACAGCCCCCCTGTGTCCCCTCCCCACCGCTCTCTGCCTCACCAGGGCCCATCCCCGGGGTGTCAGGCCCGTGCCCAGGGCACTCACCCCACAGGAGCAGCGCCACCTTCCCGGCCATCCCGGTGTCCCCGGCCATGGGCACTGGCTGTCACTCGCTGCTGGGGCCACCTGTCCCCTGGCTGGCAGCACTTCGGATAAAGGGGAGGGAAGCGAGGTCACGTCTCATGCCACTGTGTAGGTGGCCCTTTGTGGGGGCAGGGTGGCCACAAGACGGGGACAGGCTGGGGACAAGGTTCAGTGGCACAAGGTGGGACATGGATCCCCCAGGAGTGGGGGGCTCAGAGGGTGTGGGGAGCCAGGGATGGGGTCCAGGGGAATGAGGGGTCCTGGGAGAATCAAGGTCCTGGGGGAAGGGGGGTTGTAGGGGGTGGAATTTGGGGGAGAGGGTTCCTTGGGAATTGGGGTCCTGGCCCATGGAGACCCTGGGGAATGGCAGCCCTGGGATGGGTTCCCAGAGAGGGGGGACAGAAGGAATGGGAATCTTTTGAATGGAGTCCCAGGGGAATGGGGCTGCCAGGGCTGGGCAGGCCTGTGGGTCACAGCTCCTTCATGGGTGCCTCAGATTTTGGGGTGTCCCAGCACAGCCCACCCAATGTGTTGGTGGCCTGGGTCACCCCAGGCAGGTTCTGAGGGCTCTGGGTCTGTGTCCCCCACAGTGGGAGACTCTGGGGATCCCCTGAGTCCCCCAGCCCTGGTGAGACCCTCTCTTCAGGACCCCCATTCCCTGGGCACCATCCTGGCTCTACACAATCTCTAAGCCCCCAATCCTGGGGGCTCCATTTCCCAACCTGTGCCACCCAGCCTTGTCCCCACCCTGCCCACAGCCTGTCCCCAGCTTGTGGTCACCCTGCCCCCACCAAGGGCCACCTACACTGAGGAGAAGAGTTGACCTCGCTTCCTTCCTCTTTATCAGAAGAGCAACCACACAGGGGACAGACGGCCCCCGAAGCAAGTGACAGCCAGTGCCCATGGCCAGGGACACCGGGATGGCCGGGAAGGTGGCGCTGCTCCGGTGGGGTGAGTGCCCTGGGCACGGGCCTGACACCCTGGGGATGGGCCCTGGTGAGGCAGAGAGCGGTGGGGAGGGGACACAGGGGGGCTGTGGGGTCCCCTGATGTCCCCAAGTGCAGCAGAGCCACTGGGGGCCAGAGCCAGTGGCCCCTCACTGGGACCAGAGTTGTGGGGTGGCTGTAGGGACAGGTGCAGCAGGACACGAATGGGACAGGAATGGGAAAGGGATGTGGGGACAGAGACAAGGGGACAAGCACCATGGGGAAGTGGCCGTGAGTCTGGCGGGGGTGACCTGTCGTGGGTGACCCCCACCCAGCCCTGTCCCTTCTCCCTTCCAGCCCAGACCCTCGGCCTCGCTGGTGAGTCCTCGGGGGATGCCATGTCCCTGCCCCGCTGTCCCCAGCCCCGTGGTGGCCCTGGCAGGCTGGTGTCCCCTGTCACCTGCAGGTGCCCAGAGCACCCAGCTCCTGGTGGAGCCCCCCTGGACGCCGGCGGTTCTGTGGGACCGGGTGACACTGACCTGCCAGGGCTCGGGGACCAAGCAGGACACCACCTGGTACAAGGACGGGCGGCGCTGGTGGCAGGAGAGACGCGACAGTTTCACTGTCACCGAGAGTGGCACCTACACATGTCACAGACCCGGGGCCGGGATCAGCTCCCCTGTGATGGTGTTAAATGGTGTGGGGGGATCTGAAATGCTCAGGGTGGCTCCCTGATAGGTTTGGGTGGGCTCCACTCCGTGGGTTGCCTAACACCCCTCGTGTGGCGAGAGCCTGTCCCTTGCACAAAGGGACATCCCAGTGCATCCCAGTGTGGTAGGAACCCCGTGTCAGCTGTGCCAGTGACTGCTCCTGGTGTCCCAGGGACCCTCTCGAGCAGTGAATACTCCAACCAGATGTCCCTGGTGCCATGGGCACCCACTTTGGACCTGTCTCGGGCTCCTCAGTGTGACGGGACCCTCCTGTCCCACAGAGCCGCTGGCGCTGCAGGTGCCAGCACGGGCACTGCTGGAGGGGGACACGGTGACACTGCGCTGCCGGGGCTTGCAGGACAACTCTGTCACCAGGGTGTGATTTTACAAGGACGAGAAGGAACTGAGCTGGCCTTGCCCCCCCTGCGGCCACACAACAGCGGCTGTTACCGCTGCGGGGACTAAGGGGCCTCAGGAAAGTGACTGTCTGCACCGGTGACAGTGACAGTGCACGGTGAGCACCCCCACGCCAATATCCTGACACCCCCAAAGCCACTTCTCAGTGGACTCGGGGTCACAAATCCCCCTCCCCCATCTTCCCAGAGCTCTTCACGGTGCCGGTGCTGCAGGGTCCCCCCGAGCTCCCCGAGGGGTCCCCCCTCAATCTCAGCTGCCTCAGCACCCCCAGCCCCCTGCGGCCCCCAGCCCCCCTCCTGTACCGCTTCTACCGGGACGGGCAGTTGGTGGGGGGCCCGCAGGGGTCCCCGCAGCTCCTGGTGCCCGCCGTGGGGGTCTCCCACTCGGGGAATTACAGCTGCGAGGTGCGCTCCGAGGGGGGGGCCGTGCGGAAGAGCAGCGCCCGGCTCGGCGTCACGGTGCGCAGTGACTGTGGGGATGGGCACGGGGAGCCCCCACAGCCCTCCCAGGTCTCCCAGCCCTGCTCAACCCTCTGCGTGCCACCCTGCCTTCCCTGCTCTTTCTCTGAGTCCCTCCATCACTTCCCCTGGTGCCTGCATCCCTCACCAAGTTCCTTCAGCCCCTTCCTGCGTGCACCTGTCCGTCTCTGAGGTCCCTGCATTGTCAATATGCCACCACCCCTCTCTGGGTACCCAAAATCTTCCCTTCAACCCTTTCCTGGTGTCCCCTCTCTGAATATCCCATCCTTCCCTGGAGTCGCTTCCACCCCTTTCCAAGCCTCCCACAGACTTCTTCCTCACTGGGATCCCGCCCCCCACCCTGATCCTCCCCCTCCTAGGAATCGCTCACTGCTCCCTGGTGTCCCCCATTCCTCCCATGTCCCCAATCCCTCTACGTCACCTTATAGGTGTCCCACAATCAGGGGTGTCCTTGTGTGAGCAGACCCCCAGGGGACAGGTGGCATTTGGGGACCGCCTGGTGCTGAGCTGCACAATGCACATGGGGACAGGTCCCCTGTCCTTCTCCTGGCACCGGGGGAGGCATTGGGGACAACACTGGGCACCACCCCTCCTTGGAGCTGTGGCACATTGGGGATAAAATAAAGGGGCTAGTATGCGTGGTGACACTGTGGCTGACAGCGTCCCCCTGAATGTCACCATCTTGGGTGAGCGGGACCCTCGGGCTAGGAGTGATTAAACCCATATCATCCCCTTCCCACTCATCCTAACCTTATCCCCCACTCCGACCCCTTCTCCCTAGCGGGTGCCAGCCACTCCCCTCCGGCCTCAGCCCAGTCTGTGTCCCCGCAGTGCCTGTGGCCAATGCCACCATCACCCCCAGTCCCCCGGCACTCCAGGTGCGCCCAGGTGACCCCGTGACCCTGCGCTGCTCGGTGCAGGTGGGCTCAGCCCCTGTCACCTTCACCTGGCTGCACAACGGGCACAAGGTGGCCCAGGGTCCCCTCCTGGAGCTTGGGGCCGTCCATGTGGGACATTCGGGCACCTACCAGTGCGTGGCCACCAACCAGCTGGGACAGGACAGGCAGCGCGTGTTCCGGGCACTCAGCCCAGAGCTGGCCCTGGAGGTGACACCACAGGGAACCACTGGACACCACTGGCTCACAGGTGGGGTCACAAGAGGTCACTGGTATTGCAGGAGCCCTGCAGTGACAGGTGACCCTGATGTGTCCCTTCTGTCCCCAGCAGTGGCCGCAGGCATTGGCGGGTCCCTCCTCTTCCTGCTCCTGCTCTTGGGTGGAGCTGTGGCCTGGCACCTGTGGAACAACAGGAGTGGGTGACAATGGGGACTGTGGGGGGGCCCTGGACAAGAGGGGGACCACCGGAGGGTGGGGATGATGAAGTGGCACCCACCGCCCCTAATTTGTGCTGCACTGTGAGCTCTGGATCTTGCTCAGGGTCCCAAAGGATCTGGGGTTGTCTTGGAGGCCTTGCAGGGATTTTGGTGGTTCTTTCAGTGGTGTGGGGGGAATTTGGGGGTTCCCCCTCCCTGCCAGGATAGAGCTTCTGGGGGGTCATCGAGTCCAGAGCAATTGGGTGTTTCAGGGTTTCGGGGGGGCAGCAGGGCTACTCAGGGCTCCTGGGGGAAATGGAGGGTGCAGTGGGGTTTGCGGATTCTTGAGCGGGGTCAGGGCACTTGGGACCCCACAGTTACTCTTCCCCTCTTTCCTTTGCAGCTGCCAGGAAGCAGCAAGAAAGGTGAGTGGGGGGCTCAAACCACACTCTGGCCTTTCTCCCCAACCCCCAAGCCCTCCCATTCCTTCCCACACATCCCCTTTATTCCCTCAGGGCCCCCCCCGGAGCCCCCAGCCCCCCCAGAGGAGGGGGAGGTGCTGTACACCCACGTCGTGAGCACCAAGCATTCGGGGGGTGAGTCCGGGCTGGGACACACGCAGAGGGACACGTCACCCAGGAGTGTGCCCCTGCCCAGATGCCACAGCCAGTGTCTCTTGCAGTGTCCCCAAGTGCCACCACACTCCAGGATCCCCAGGTGATCTACGCGGAGCTGCCAGCAACCCATGGGCGACCACGGGAATGCGGGGACATCTACGGGAATGTGCTGTGACAGTCGGGGCACTGGGAGCACTGGGGACACTGGGGACTCTGACAGCACTGGGGAACCCACCCATGGGCAGTCACACACGTGTCTAGTTCCCCCTTCCCCCCCACTACTCTCATGGGTGCCCAAAATTGATGGGCAGATGGGCAAAAAGGAGGGTCATATGTGAGGCTGCACAGGGCACCCAGAGTTCCCCATACCCCCTGAACCCCCAGGGGCTTCCTCACCCCCTTCCCACTACCGCCAGTGGCTCCCCATTCCACATCCAAGTGCTCCCAGAACCCTCAGAGGCTCTCTCATTTCCTCCCCACTCTGCTCCCAGTACCCCCAAGTGCTCCCTATTTCCCCTCTCAGTGCCTCTCCATTTTCCCAGTACATCCAGGTGGTTCCCATTCTCTCTTCCAGTGCCATTGTACTCCCAGTGCCTCTGCAATGCCCCTCCCAGCACTCCCAGTACATCCATGGCTCCTCATCTCTCCTTCCAGTGTCAGGGCAACACAGGACTCATTGTCCTCTTATTGAAACCAAAATGCAGCTTTTTGGTTCAACTGGCAGAGACGGTGTTTCTTTGTTCAGCTCTGTCGGGCTTTAGGAATGGGATACTGGAATTTCGGGCTGCCACTAAAATCCTGTGCTCTGGATTCCCTTCTCTGGATTCCCTTCTTCCCCATCTCAAACCTCTCCTGTGCTGTGTTCCTCGCACAATGATGTCACAAAAGTACTGGGGGGGTTCTGGAGCCTCCCCCTTTTCCAGGGCAGTGGGGATCAGGCCATGGCACAGAGTGGGGTGTCAGGGGCAGGAGAAGTTGGATGTCTCCAGTGATTTTGGCACACATCTTTGTGGCAGGGCTGAGTCAGGCTTTGCTTTTGGTGACACAGGGCCCCATGTGTCAGTCAGTGTGTCAGCCATGGCACACAGGGGACAGTGGGACACTCTGCTAAACCCAGGTCCTGAGTGGTCAAGGGACCAGGAGTCCCACCTTGGGACAGGGTCCTTGGAGGCCCCAGGGCATAAAACACAGTGCATGTGCTGGCCAAGGGTGTGACCCTGTGTGCTCTTGGAGTGTCTGCCCCATCCACACTGGAACCCAAACATTGGAAAGTGTCTTGGTTTAAAAGAGAAACATCTGCCAAGGAAAGCAGGAACCTCCCTGAAATGGAAAAAGGACCCGTCCCTCCAAATTTTTATAACTGTGGAAATTATGGGCCTTCCAGGCAAAAATGTAAGAAAAGGAACAACAGTTAATTGCTAGGAAATTTACAGAAAACAACACAACAAACAGCAAGACAAGATCAGGAATTTCAAACCGGCTCAGGGATATTTGTTCACCTTTTGTGCAGTTCTGGCAACGACCAGCAGGGGGCGCCGGAGGAAGCACTCCCGCCCAGCAGGGGGCGCTGCAGGGCGCACTCCCGCCCAGCAGGGGGCGCTGCAGGGAGCCCTCCCGCCCAGCAGGGGGCGCTGCAGGGAGCACTCCCACCCAGCAGGGGGCGCTGCAGGGAGCGCTCCCGCCCAGCAGGGGGCGCCCCGGTGCCAGCTCCAACCCCTCAGGGGCCATGGCGGCCTCGGCCGGGAGAGACGAGCCCAAATCGCTCCTTTTGCAAACTCACGCTTTGCACCAATCGGTCCCGGCACCACCAGCGGCAGCGCCCGGGCAGGAGAGACGAAGGCAGCAGCTTGGATCCTGGTGCCCGCTGCCAGCGCAGCAGTGTCCCGGCCCAGGCACACACCCTGCGCAACACCCGCCACCGCTCTCCCTGATGCCCAATGCAAGGAAGGCAGCACCCAACCCCAGGCAGGGCTCAGGCCCACAGCAGCACCTCTCGTGCCTTTCCACCACAATTCCTGAAAACCCTCAGCCTTTCACTGCCTTTTCCTCCTTCAGCCCTGGCACAGCAGCTCTGGCAATGTTGAATTCCCCGGGCATGTTGAGGAAAGCAGGTGCTCCTTGCTGACACTGCCAGGGCTCCTCAGGGGCTCCACAGCACCTTTGGAGCTGCTGCTCTTCCTGGGCCACTGCTGGTCCCGACACAGCAGCCACGGGGGAGGAGGAGGATGAGAGGGAGCAGCAGACCCTTAACGAGCTGTTGTAATTAGGGCCGGGGTTCCTGAAGTTCAGCCGTGCTGCTGAACCATCCCTGTGCACACACACACGGCTCTGCTGCCTCTCCCGGGGATTTTGGGCTACTGTGGATCCATTAGACACATTTTGGTTCTCACATGCCCCCAGCTCTGACCACAAGCAGTTTTTTGGCTGCAGATAAGGTTTTGTGGAATTTCTCCCCTTGGCCAGTGCACAGGGATGGGCATTGGCCAGCCCTGCTCTGGCCAGCCCCAGCTGGCAGCCAGGACCTGAGGCTCCCCCGCCCCCTTGGCTTTGATTCTCGCACCTTTCGAGCTGCTGCAAAGGTGAGAATTCTGTGGGGGAAAAGGCCTGGCTGTGGTTTGCTCAACAACCTGAGCGGGACCCTCCTCCTTCCCGAGCTGAGCGGGCAGAGCTGAGAAACACAAACCATTTTTCCCATTTTATTGCAAAAGCTGCGTTTTGTGTCCAATAAAAGGAACAAGGGTCCTGTGCCCGCTGGCACTGGGGAGGGAATGGGGAGCCCCTGGGGGTACTGGGAGCACTGGGAGCACTGGAACGGGGAGCTCTGGGCAGCCCCACATGGGACCCCCCCACCCGTGGCCACCTCCCGGGCAGGGTGGGCAACCACGGGAGGCTGGGGAGGGTGGGGGGGGGCACGGGGGTGTCCTCGGGCAGGGACCTCCAGTGCTCCCCAGTGTCCCCAGTGTCCCCAGTGTCCCCCAGTGTCCCCGGTGCCCCCAGTGTCTCCAGTGTCACTGCACATTCTCGTAGCTGTCACCCTCGTCCCGTTGTCGCCTGCTGGGTCCCGGCAGCTCCTCGTGGTCCCCTGGGGGATGTGGCAGTTGAGGTCTCTGGGGTCGCAGCTTCACCCAAGTCAGGAGCTGTTGGTGCCACCCGATGTCCCCCCAACTCTGGGGAGCTTCACCCCAATCCCCGGGACCCCCATGCCCTCCATTGTCACCCACCCCGGCGGTTCCACCAGTGACAGCCCCCGATGACAGCCAGGAGCAGGAGCAGGTACAGGAGGGTCCTGCCGACATTCACGGCCACTGCAGGGGACAGAGGGGACACAGCGGGGTCACCCTGAACCCCGGGGGCCTGAACACCCCGGTGACCCCGAGTGACCCAACCTGTGATCCAGTGGTGTCCAGTGGATCCCCGTGCCCATCCCCGCACTCACTGCGCACCGTGACGCCGAGCCGGGCGCTGCTCTTCCGCACGGCCCCCCCCTCGGAGCGCACCTCGCAGCTGTAATTCCCCGAGTGGGAGACCCCCACGGCGGGCACCAGGAGCTGCGGGGACCCCTGCGGGCCCCCCACCAACTGCCCGTCCCGGTAGAAGCGGTACAGGAGGGGGGCTGGGGGCCGCAGGGGGCTGGGGGTGCTGAGGCAGCTGAGATTGAGGGGGGACCCCTCGGGGAGCTCGGGGGGACCCTCCAGCACCAAGACAGGCTTGAGCTCTGGGAAGGAGATGGGGGAGGGGGATTTGTGACCCTGATTCCCTGGGGAGGGGCTGTGGGGGTGTCGGGGTGGCGGCTGTGGGGTGCTCACCCTGCACTGTCACTGTCACCGACGCTGAAAGCAACGACCGAAACATTCCCAGCCCGCCCTTGCAGTTGTAGATGCCGCTGTGGTTCAGCTCAAGAGGGGACAGGGACAGCTCCATCCCATCGCGGAGAGTCTTTAATTTCTTCCCGTCGTGGTAGAAGGCCACCGATCTGAGCAACAAGTCCCACCAACCCCGGCAGCGCAGTGTCACTGTGTCCCCCTCCAGCAGCGCCCGCGCCGGCACCTGCAGCACCAGCGACTCTGGTGGACAAGGGGGACCTGTCACAGCCGATGTCACCGGGACCCCTCATTGTGTCACACCAGGGGTCCGCAATTCCAGCTCGGGGATCCCCAATTCCAGCACGGGGGTCCCCCTGCACTGGGATGCTCTGGGATGTCCCCAGAGCAGGGACAGGCTCTGGTCACACCAGGGGGTGACCCCTGGGGCTGAGCCCACCCTGAGCCCTCGGGGTCCTCGTGGATGCCAGGTTGGGGACACACAAATCCCCCTCACCATTTGACACCCTCACGGAGGGGCTGGCCCCACTGCTGGGTCTGTAACACCAATAGGTGCCACTCTCGGTGACATTGAAGCTGTCACGTCCCTCCTGCCACCAGCCCTGCCCGTCCTTGTACCAGGAGGTGGCACCGGTGGTCCCCGAGCCCTGGCAGGTCAGTGTCACCGGTCCCACAGCACTGCTGGCGTCCAGGGGGGCTCCACCAGGAGCTGGGGGCTCTGGGCACCTGCGGGTGACAGGGGACACCAGCCTGCCAGGGCCACCACGGGGCTGGGGACAGCGGGGCAGGGACATGGCATCCCCCGAGGACTCACCAGTGAGGCCGAGGGTCTGGGCTGGAAGGGAGAAGGGACAGGGCTGGGTGGGGGCACCCACAACAGGTCACCCCCGCCAGCCCCACGGCCACATCCCCATGGTGCCTGTCCCCTTGTCCCTCTTCCCCATCCCCGTCTCCCTGTCCCCACAGCTGCCCCAGCCCCAAGGTGACAAACCCCACATTCCTGTCCCCCTGTCCCTGTCCCATTCCTGTCCCCAAATCCCTCACCTAACAGAAGCAGCGCCACCTTCCCGGCCATCCCGGTGTCCCTGGCCATGGGCACTGGCTGTCACTCGCTGCTGGGGCCACCTGTCCCCTGGCTGGCGGCTCTTCTGATGAAGGGACAGGAAGGGAGGTCACGTCTCATGCCACTGTGTAGGTGGCCCTTTGTGGGGGCAGGGTGGCCACAAGATGGGGAAAGCTGTCGGCAGGGTGGGGACAGGCTGGGGACAAGGCTGGGTGGCACAAAATGGGACATGGGGTTCCCACGAGTGGAGGGCTCTGAAGGTGTGGGGAGCCAGGGATTGGTGTCCAGAGGAATGGGGGTCCTGAAGAGGGGGAGTCACCAGAGCTTGGGGAACTGAGGGATGGGAGTCCCAGGGGCACGGGGGCTGCAAGGATTTGGGGTCATGGATGGGGTCCAAGGGATGAGGATTCAAGGGGAATGGGGGTCCTGGGACAATCAAGGTTCTGGGGGAAGGGGAATTGAAAGGGCTGGAATTTGGGGGAGAGGTTTCCTTGATAATGGGGGTCCTGGCCCATGGAGACCTGGGGAATGGCAGTGCCGTGAAAGGGGTCCCAGGGAAGGGGGTTACAATGAATTGAGGTCTCTTTATTGAGGTCCCTGTGGAATGGGAGTGCCAGAGAAGGGCAGTGGCTGGGTGGGCACATGGATCACAGCTCCTTCCCTGGGTGCCCCAGTTGTTGTGGTGACCCAGGGCTCAGCACTGTCCCCCGGGGTGTCCATGGTTTGGGGGGGTCACCCAAACCCCAAAGGCAGATTCCAAGGGGCTCTGGGTCTGTGCCACCCTCCCACCCCACTCCACACACACCCCCCACCCACCCCCCAGGGGCTTCTTGCTCCCATCTTTTCAATTTCCTTCTTTTAATTCCTCAATTTCACAACCCCCCAGTCTGTGCCTTGATGATCCTGGGGGGCACCTGAGCAGGGAATGGGTTGGGGGCACCCCAAGGTTAGGAGAAAAGGGGGTACGGGGGGTGCAGTGAGGGTTGGGGAGGCTGTGGGGGATGGGGGTGTTGGGCTGCTGCCCTCCCCCCAACACTTTCACTTTCTCTCTCCTGCAGCAGAAGGAAGAGGTCCTGTCCTGGGGGATGGTGGCTTTGGAGGATTCCAGACTTCCCCAATCTCGCTCTTCCCCTGCAGGATCTGAGCCAGCAAGAGCAGCTTGGGAATGGAGCCCCAGGCAGGAAGGAGCTCCCAAACTCCTGCTCCTTGAAGCCAGTGGCCATCCAAGTGTGGGGCCCAGCCATGGCCCAGCCCCAGTGCACAGGGATGGGCATTGGCCAGCCCTGCTCTGGCCAGCCCCAGCTGGCAGCCAGGACCTGAGGCTCCCCTGCCCCCTTGGCTGATTCTCGCAGCTTTTGAGCTGCTGCAAAGGTGAGAATTCTTTCTGTGGGGGAAAAGGCCTGGCTGTGGTTTGCTCAGCCCTGCAAGAAGCACAAAGCCAGTGTGAGCCCAAGCAGTGGCTCTGCGAGGCCCTTTGATGGTTTTCAGAGCAGGGCTGGCTGGAAACCCCCTGCAGGGGCAGCTGTGAGGAACCAGTCCGGAAATGCAGCAATTGATCATCTGGTGCC
>JAREIS010002364.1:0-12383 GCA_030060385.1 Muscicapa striata striata | reverse complement strand
CCCAACCCCAACTGTGTCCAGAGCCACCTGAATGTCCCAACCCCAGTCCTGTTTAGGGTCACTCAAATGTACCCAGCTGTGTCCAGAGCCACCCAGCTGTCACCAACCCTACCATCCTCAATCATGTCTAATGTCACCTGAATGTCCCCAACCCAACTCCAACTGTGTCAAGAGAGCCACCTGAATGTCCCCAGCCCAACTGTCCCCAAACCCCCACCATGTTCTAGCCCCACTGACCCTCCCCAAACCAACTATCCCCAACCCCAACCACGTCTAGAGCCACCTGAATGTCCAACCCAACTCCAACCATGTCTAGTGTCACCTTCAGCTGTCCCCAGCCCAACTCCAACCATGTCTAGAACCACCTCAATGTCCCCAACCCGACTCCAGTGATGTCTAGTGTCACCTGAATGTCCCAAACCCCAAACCACGTTCTAGCCCCACTAGACCCTCCCCAACCCAACCCGATCCAAGCGTCACCCAGCTGTCCCCAACGTGACTGTCCCCACCCTGTGTCCCCTCCCCGCGCCTCCCGTGTCCCCCCACAGGAGAAGGGCTCCACCTTCCTGCAGCTGGGCTCCTCCACGGAGCAGCAGCTGCAGGTGATCTGAGGTGCTGGAGGAGTACGACTGGACGGCCTTCGCCGTGTCACCACGCTGCTGCCGGGCTACGAGGACTTTGTGGACTACGTGGGAGGTGCTGACGGACAGCAGCTTCATCGGCTGGGAGCACCGGGCGTGGTGACGCTGAACCTGACGGACGACCCCGGGGCGCGCGGCGCGCGCGGCAGCTGCGCGAGTGCAGGCGCAGATCCGCCTGCTGTACTGCTCGCGCGACGAGGCCGGTGCCGTGTTCCGCGCGCCGCGACGTACCGACTGGCGGGGCCGGGCTACGTGTGGTTCGTGGTGGGCACCAACCTGGGCGGCAGCGAGCGGCTGCCCGAGGCGGGCGCGCGCCGGGCTGTTCGCCCCGTGCTGTCGCCGGCTGGCGACGACCTGCAGCACCACGTGCGCACCGCGTGGCTATCGTGGCCAAGGGCGCCGAGGCGCTGCTGCGCGACTACGGCTTCATCCCCGAGTTCAACAACGACTGCCGCGCGCCCAACGTCACGCAGATGGGGGACAACCTGCACAGGTGGGGGCGCGGGGGCATGCGGGTCACGCCAGATGTGGTCGGCGTTGGGTTGAGGACAGTTGGGTGACAGTAGGTTGGGGACAGTTGGGTTGGGGACATTCAGGTGGTTCTAGACATAGTTGGGGTTGGGGTGGGGACAGTTGGGTGACAGTAGGTTGGAGTCAGTTGGGTGACACCAGGCATTGTTGGGGACAGTTGAGTTGGGGACAGTTGGGTGGCACCAGACGTGGTTGGGGTTGGGCTGGGGACGTTCAGGTGGTTCTAGACTTGGTTGAGAACAGTTGGGTTGGGGACATTCAGGTGGTTCGAGATATGGTTGGGGACAGTTCGGGACAGTTGGGTGACTCTAGACATGGTTGGGGTTGGGGACAGTTGGGTTGGGAGCATTCAGGTGACTCTAGGTATGGTTGGGGTTGGGTGGGGTTGGGTTGGTGACACTCAGGTGACACAGGTGACACTCAGGTGACACTCAGGTGACACAGGTGACACTCAGGTGACACAGGTGACACTCTGCAGGTACTTCATGAACATCTCGTGGGGACAGAAGGATTTCTCGTTCAATGAGGACGGGTACCTGGTGAACCCCTCGCTGGTCGTCATCTCCCTCAACAAGGAGCGCACCTGGGAGGTGGTGAGTGACACTGGGGGGACAGCAGTGTCACCCACGGGGACAGGGATGGCACCAGGGGACAGCAATGTGACCCACAGGGACAGCAGTGTCACCCACAGGGACAGGGATGGCACCAGGGGACAGCAATGTGACCCACAGGGACAGCAGTGTCACCCACGGGGACAGGGATGGCACCCATGGGCGAAGGGATGGCACCCACAGGGACAGGGATGGCACCAGGGGACAGCAGTGTCACCCATGGGGACAGCAGTGTCACCCACAGGGACAGGGATGGCACCAGGGGGAAGGGATGGCACCCACAGGGACAGCAGTGTCACCCACAGTCCCCAGCACTGATGTCCCATCCTGGTGACACCTTGGCCAGTGTCATTGTCCCAGCACTGATGTCTCATCTCAGTGACACCTTGGTCGGTGTCATTGTCCCACCCTGGTGACACCTTGTCCTGTTCACCATGTCCCTACCATGGTGACAGCGTCACTTTCCCCACTGGTGACACCCTGGCACAGTGACATTTCCCCTGAGGAGGCCCTGTCATTGTCCCCAGGAGTGACACCAGTGACATCCCATCGTGGTGACACCTGTCACTCTCTGGGTGTGTCCCCACATGTCCCCAAATGTCCCCCGTGTCCCCAGGTGGGCAGCTGGGAGCGGCAGGTGCTGCGGCTCAAGTACCCAGTGTGGTCACTCTCTGAGTGTCCCCAAATGTCCCCAATGTCCCCCGTGTCCCCAGGTGGGCAGCTGGGAGCGGCAGGTGCTCCGTTTGAAGTACCCGGTGTGGTCACTCTCTGAGTGTCCCCAATGTCCCCAAATGTCCCCAGGTGGGCAGCTGGGAGCGGCAGGTGCTCCGTTTGAAGTACCCGGTGTGGTCACACTGTGGGTGTCTCCACATGTCCCCAATGTCCCCTGTGTCCCCAGGTGGGCAGCTGGGAGCGGCAGGTGCTCTGGCTCAAGTACCCAGTGTGGTCACACTGTGGGTGTCCCCACATCTCCCCAAATGTCCCCAATGTCCCCAGGTGGGCAGCTGGGAGCGGCAGGTGCTCCGTTTGAAGTACCCGGTGTGGTCACTCTCTGAGTGTCCCCTGGTGTCCCCAATGTCCCCAGGTGGGCAGCTGGGAGCGGCAGGTGCTCCGGCTCAAGTACCTGGTGTGGTCACTCTCTGAGTGTCCCCTGGTGTCCCCAATGTCCCCAGGTGGGCAGCTGGGAGCGGCAGGTGCTCCGTTTGAAGTACCCGGTGTGGTCACTCTCTGAGTGTCCCCAATGTCCCCAATGTCCCCAGGTGGGCAGCTGGGAGCGGCAGGTGCTCCGTTTGAAGTACCCGGTGTGGTCACTCTCTGAGTGTCCCCAATGTCCCCAATGTCCCCAGGTGGGCATCTGGGAGCGGCAGGTGCTCCGTTTGAAGTACCCGGTGTGGTCACTCTCTGAGTGTCCCCTGGTGTCCCCAATGTCCCCAAATGTCCCCAGGTGGGCATCTGGGAGCGGCAGGTGCTCCGTTTGAAGTACCCGGTGTGGTCACTCTCTGAGTGTCCCCAAATGTCCCCAATGTCCCCAGGTGGGCAGCTGGGAGCGGCAGGTGCTCCGGCTCAAGTACCCGGTGTGGTCACTCTCTGAGTGTCCCCAAATGTCCCCAATGTCCCCAGGTGGGCAGCTGGGAGCGGCAGGTGCTCCGGCTCAAGTACCCGGTGTGGTCACTCTCTGAGTGTCCCCACATGTCCCCAATGTCCCCAGGTGGGCAGCTGGGAGCGGCAGGTGCTCCGTTTGAAGTACCCGGTGTGGTCACTCTCTGAGTGTCCCCAGTGTCCCCAATGTCCCCTGTGTCCCCAGGTGGGCAGCTGGGAGCGGCAGGTGCTCCGGCTCAAGTACCCGGTGTGGTCACTCTCTGAGTGTCCCCAGTGTCCCCAATGTCCCCTGTGTCCCCAGGTGGGCAGCTGGGAGCGGCAGGTGCTCCGGCTCAAGTACCCGGTGTGGTCGCGCTACGGGCGCTTCCTGCAGCCGGTGGAGGACGGGCGGCACCTGACTGTGGCCACGCTGGAGGAGCGGCCGTTCGTCATCGTGGAGAGCACCGACCCCAGCACCGGCACCTGCATCCGCGACTCGGTGCCCTGCCGGCGCCAGCTCAACCGCACCGCCAGGTGGGGACACCCAGTGGGGGACACGGGGACAGCGGGGGGACACGGCTGGGACACAGCTGGGTGGGCACAGCTCAACCGCACCACCAGGTGGGGATACCGGGGGGACACGGGGACACCGGGGACACAGGGACACACCTGGGACAGCTGGGGACACTGCTGGGTGGGTACAGCTCAACTGCACCGCCAGGTGGGGACACCGGGGGGACACGGGGACAGCTGGGGGACACGGCTGGGACACAGCTGGGTGACACGGGGACAGCTGGGGGACACGGCTGGGACACAGCTGGGGGACACGGCTGGGATACAGCTGGGGGACACGGGGACAGCTGGGGGACACGGGGACAGCTGGGGGACACGGCTGGGACACTGCTGGGTGGGCACAGCTCAACCGCACCACCAGGTGGGGACACCTTGTGGGGGGACACGGGGACACACCTGGGACAACGGGGGGACACGGCTGGGTGGGCACAGCTCAACCACACCGCCAGGTGGGGACACCGGGGGGACACGGGGACACCGGGGGGACACGGCTGGGACACAGCTGGGTGGGCACAGCTCAACCGCACTGCCAGGTGGGGACACCGGGGGGACACGGGGACACCGGGGGGACACGGCTGGGACACGGCTGGGTGGGCACAGCTCAACCGCACCACCAGGTGGGGACACCGGGGGGACATGGGGACACACCTGGGACACACCTGGGACACTGCTGGGTGGGCACAGCTCAACCGCACCGCCAGGTGGGGACACGGGGACACCGGGGGGACACGGCTGGGACACAGCTGGGTGGGCACAGCTCAACCACACCAGGTGGGGACACCTTGTGGGGGGACACGGGGACACACCTGGGACAGCTGGGGGACACGGCTGGGTGGGCACAGCTCAACTGCACTGCCAGGTGGGGACACTGGGGGGACACGGGGACAGTGGGGGACACAGCTGGGATACAGCTGGGGGACACGGGGACAGCTGGGGGACATGGCTCGGTGGGCACAGCTCAACCACACCGCCAGGTGGGGACACCGGGGAGACACGGGGACAGCTGGGGGACACGGCTGGGACAGTTGGGACACACAGAGGACACAGCTGGGGTACACAGCTGGGACACACCTGGGACAGCTGGGGGACACAGCTGGGACACACCTGGGACCCCTGGGATGCAGCTGGGACAGCTGGGACATACCTGGAGGGTGGCACTGCCAGGTGGACACACGTGGGACAGCTGGGAGGACATCTGTGACACCTGGGGGTGGCACTGCCCAGGTGGGAGGACACACCTGGAACAGGTGGGGGTGGCACTGCCATGTAGGGACACGGGGACACACCTGGGACAGGTCAGGGTGGCCTTGCCAGGTGGGCACACTGGGGACAGCTGAGGGACATCTGTGACCAGTGGGGGTGGCACTGCCCAGCTGGGGGGACACACCTGTGTTCTGGAGGTGTCATTGTCACCTTTGGGGGTGTCCCCAAAATCCTCGTAGTGTCCCCAAAACCCTGGGGGTGTCCCCAAAACACTGGGGGTGTCCCCATCACTTTGAGGGTGTCCCCATCTTAAATTTGTTGCCACTTTGGGGGTGTCCCACTACTTTTGGGGTGTCCCCAAAACCCTGGATGTGTCCCCAAGACCCTGAGAGTGTCCCCACCATTTTGGGGGTGTCCCCAAAACCTTGGGGTGTCCCCAGGACCCTGGGGTTGTCCCCATCCCTTTGAGGGTGTCCCTGGAACCCTGGGGGTGTCCCCACCACTTTGAGGGTGTCCCCAAAACCCTGGGGGTGTCCCCACCACTTTGGGGGTGTCCCCAAAACCCTGGGGGTGTCCCCACCACTTTGGGGGTTCCCCATCCCTTTGAGGGTGTCCCTGGAACCCTGGGGGTGTCCCCATCAGTCTGGGGGTGTCCCCATCACTTTGAGGGTGTCCCCAGGACCCTGGGGGTGTCCCCATCAGTCTGGGGGTGTCCCCATCAGTCTGGGGGTGTCCCCATCACTTTGAGGGTGTCCCCATCAGTCTGGGGGTGTCCCCTCAGTTTTGGGGTGCCCCTGCAGCCCCCCCCCGTTCGAGAAGAAGTGCTGCAAGGGTTTCTGCATCGACATCCTGAAGCGGCTGGCGCGGGCGCTGGGCTTCACCTACGACCTGTACCTGGTCACCAACGGCAAGCACGGCAAGAAGATCGACGGCGTCTGGAACGGCATGGTGGGCGAGGTGGGACCCCGAAATACCCCCAGACACCCCGGAGACACCCTGAAACACCCCGAAATACCCTGAAACACCCCGAAATACCCCAGAAACACCCCGAAATACCCCAAAATACCCCTGAAATACCCCGAAATACCCCCAGACACCCCGGAGACAGCCTGAAAACACCCTGAAATACCCCTGAAATACCCCTGAAATACCCCCAGACACCCCGGAGACAGCCTGAAAACACCCTGAAATACCCCTGAAATACCCCGAAATACCCCCAAACACCCTGGAGACAGCCCGAAAACACCCTGAAATACCCCTGAAATACCCCTGAAATACCCCAAAACCACCCCGAACTACCCCAGAAACACCCCAAACTACCCCAAAAACACACCGAAAACACCCCGGAAACACCCTGAAATACCCCAGAAACACCCCGAAATACCCCCAAAAATACCCTGAAATACCCTGAAATACCCCAAAACACCCCAAAGCACCCCGAACTACCCCAAAACCACACCAAAACCACCCCGGAAACACCCTGAAATACCCCAGAAACACCCTGAAAACACCCTGAAATACCCCAAAAACACCCTGAAATACCCCTGAAATACCCCAAAAACACCCCGAAACACCCCAAAGCACCCCGAACTACCCTGAAATACCCCAAAAACACCCCGAAAACACCCTGAAATACCCCATAAACACCCCGGAAACACCCCAAATACCCCCAAAATAACCCCAAAATACCCCAAAAACACACCAAAATACCCCAGAAACACCCCGAAACACCCCAAAAACACCCCGAAATACCCCAATATACCCCCAATATACCCCCAAAACACCCCCAAACCACCCCGAAATACCCCAAAAACACCCCGAAATACCCTTAAAGTGACCATGGGTCAGGGAATCAGGATCGGGATCCCCATCAGGGGGCCAGGGAGGGACCCCCAAAATATTTTTGGCCACGCCCCTTTCTGACCACGCCCCTTCCGGCCCCGCCCCAGGTGTTCTACCGGCGGGCTGACATGGCCATCGGCTCGCTGACCATCAACGAGGAGCGCTCCGAGATCATCGACTTCTCGGTGCCCTTCGTGGAGACCGGCATCAGCGTCATGGTGTCCCGCAGCAACGGCACCGTGTCACCCTCCGCCTTCCTGGGTACCCCAAAAACCCCAAATGGGACACCCCAAAAACCCCAAACCCCAACTGGGAACCCCAAATGGGACACCCCAAAAACCCCAAAACCCCAAATGGTACACCCCAAAAACCCCAAATCCCACCTCACCTGGGAACCCCAAATACCCCAAATCCCAACTGAGACCCCCCAAATCCCAATGTCCTTCCATGCCCTAAAAGCCCTGCTGCCCCCTATGTCATCATGTGTGTCCCCATGTCCCCCCAGTGTCCCCTCCTGTCCCAGTGTCCCCTCCTGTCTCACTCATGTCCCCCGGTGTCCCTTAAGTGTCCCTTCCTGTCCCTACTGTCCCTGCTGTCCCTCAGTGTCCCCTGTGTCTCCAGAGCCCTACAGCCCGGCCGTGTGGGTGATGATGTTCGTCATGTGTCTCACCGTGTGTCCCCATGTCCCCTCCTGTCCATCAGTGTCCCCTCAGTGTCCCCATGTCCCTCAGTGTCCCCTCAGTGTCCCCTGCTGTCCCTCAGTGTCCCCTGTGTCCCCAGAGCCCTACAGCCCAGCCGTGTGGGTGATGATGTTCATCACGTGTCTCACCGTGTGTCCCCCGTCCCCTCCTGTCCCTCAGTGTCCCCTCAGTGTCCCCATGTCCCTCAGTGTCCCCTCAGTGTCCCCTGCTGTCCCTCAGTGTCCCCTGTGTCCCCAGAGCCCTACAGCCCGGCCGTGTGGGTGATGATGTTCGTCATGTGTCTCACCGTGTGTCCCCATGTCCCTCAGTGTCCCCTGCTGTCCCCTCAGTGTCCCCTGTGTCCCCAGAGCCCTACAGCCCGGCCGTGTGGGTGATGATGTTCGTCATGTGTCTCACCGTGGTGGCCGTCACCGTCTTCATCTTCGAGTACTTCAGCCCCGTGGGCTACAACCGCAGCCTGGCCAGTGGCCAACGTGAGTGACCACTGTCCCCTGCTGTCCCCTGGTGTCACCCTGTGTCCCCTTGTGTCACCCTTGTATCCCCTGTGTCCCCCCGGTGTCCACAGTGTCCCCCCCAGTGTCCCCCCAGTGTCCCTTCTGTCTCCCCACTGTGTCCCCCCCGGTATCCCCAGTGTCACCCTTGTGTCCCCAGTGTCCCCCCCAGTGTCCCCCAGTGTTCCCTCCACTGATGGGTGACAAACCCATCGGTGCTCTGGGCACTGATGGGACCCCCTCGTGTCCCCTTGTGGCCCTCTGAGTGTCCTGTGTCCCTGAGTGACCTCAGTGACCCCAGTGTGACCCCAGTGACCTCAGGTGACCCTGTCCCTGAGTGACCCCAGTGACCCTGTGTGACCCCTGTCCCTGAGTGACCCCAGTGACCCTGTCCCCTGTCCCTGAGTGACCCCAGTGTCCCTGTGTGTTCCCTGTCCCTGGGTGACCCCAGTGTCCCTGTCCCTGTCCCTGAGTGACCCCAATGTCCCTGTCCCTGGGTGACCCTGTCCCCTGTCCCTGTCCCCAGGTGCGGGTGGCCCCACGTTCACCATCGGTAAATCCATCTGGCTGCTCTGGGCCCTGGTGTCACCTGGGTCACCCTGTCCCTGGGTGTCCCCTGTCCCTGAGTGACCCCAGTGTCCCTGGGTGTCCCCTGTCCCTGAGTGACCCCAATGTCCCTGTCCCCAGGTGCGGGTGGCCCCACATTCACCATCAGTAAATCCATCTGGCTGCTCTGGCCACTGGTGTCACCTGAGTGACCCCAGTGTCCCTGTCCCTGGGTGTCCCCTGTCCCTGAGTGACCCCAGTGTCCCCTGTCCCTGTGTGTCCCCTGTCCCTGTGTGTCCCCTGTCCCTGAGTGACCCCAGTGTCCCTGTCCCTGTCCCCAGGTGCGGGCGGCCCCACGTTCACCATCGGTAAATCCATGTGGCTGCTCTGGGCTCTGGTGTCACCTGGGTCACCCTGTCCCCTGTCCCTCTGTGTCCCCAGTCCCTGAGTGACCCCAATGTCCCTGTCCCTGGGTGACCCCATGGTGTCCCTGTCCCCGTCCCCAGGTGCGGGTGGCCCCACATTCACCATCAGTAAATCCATCTGGCTGCTCTGGGCCCTGGTGTCACCTGGGTCACCCTGTCCCCTGTCCCTGAGTGTCCCCTGTCCCTGAGTGACCCCAGTGTCCCTGTCCCTGTGTGTCCCCTGTCCCTGAGTGACCCCAGTGACCCCAGTGTCCCTGTCTCTGGGTGTCCCCAGTCCCTGAGTGACCCCAGTGTCCCTGTCCCTGTCCCCAGGTGCGGGTGGCCCCACGTTCACCATCGGTAAATCCATCTGGCTGCTCTGGGCCCTGGTGTCACCTGGGTCACCCTGTCCCCTGTCCCTGTGTGTCCCCTGTCCCTGAGTGACCCCAGTGTCCCTGTCCCTGTCCCTGAGTGACCCCAGTGTCCCTGTCCCCATCCCCAGGTGCGGGTGGCCCCACGTTCACCATCGGTAAATCCATCTGGCTGCTCTGGGCGCTGGTGTCACCTGGGTCACCCCTGTCCCTGTCCCTGTCCCTGTCCCCAGGTGCGGGCGGCCCCACGTTCACCATCGGTAAATCCATCTGGCTGCTCTGGGCCCTGGTGTCACCTGGGTCACCCTGTCCCCTGTCCCTGTCCCTGTCCCCAGGTGCGGGCGGCCCCACGTTCACCATCGGTAAATCCATCTGGCTGCTCTGGGCGCTGGTGTCACCTGGGTCACCCTGTCCCTGTGTGTCCCCTGTCCCTGAGTGACCCCAATGTCCCTGTCCCTGTGTGTCCCCTGTCCCTGGGTCACCCTGTCCCCTGTCCCTGTCCCTGTCCCCAGGTGCCGGTGGCCCCACGTTCACCATCGGTAAATCCATCTGGCTGCTCTGGGCGCTCGTGTTCAATAACTCGTGCCGGTGGAGAACCCTGCTGGCACCACCAGCAAGATCATGGTGCTGGTCTGGGCCTTCTTCGCCGTCATCTTCCTCGCCAGCTACACGGCCAACCTGGCGGCCTTCATGATCCAGGAGGAGTACGTGGACACCGTGTCGGGGCTGAGCGACAGAAAGGTGACACTGGGGGACAGCAGGGACACTGGGGGACAGCAGGGACACTGGGGGACAGCAGGGACACTGGGGGGATTGGGGGACTGGGGGACAGCAGGGACACTGGGGGACAGCAGGGACACTGGGGGGACTGGGGACACTGGGGGGACTGGGGACACTGGGGGACAGCAGGGACACTGGGGGGATTGGGGGACTGGGGGGACAGCAGAGACACTGGGGGACTGGGGGACTGGGGGACTGGGGACAGCAGGGACACTGGGGACAGCAGGGACACTGGGGGATTGGGACACTGGGGACAGCAGGGACACTGGGGGACAGCAGGGACACTGGGGGACTGGGGACACTGGGGGGATTGGGGACACTGAGGGGACAGCAGGGACACTGGGGGGATTGGGGGACTGGGGGACAGCAGGGACACTGGGGACAGGGGACACTGGGGGGACTGGGGACACTGGGGGGATTGGGGACACTGAGGGGACAGCAGGGACACTGGGGGGATTGGGGGACTGGGGGACAGCAGGGACACTGGGGGGATTGGGGACACTGGGGGACAGCAGGGACACTGGGGGACAGCAGGGACACTGGGGGACAGCAGGGACACTGGGGGACAGCAGGGAGCAGCACATCCATGGGGAATTCTCTCAATCCACATGTGTCCCTGTTACCCGGGCGGGTTTTTGCTCACTCTGATGTATCTTTGGGGGTGCTGATGTATCTTTGGGGGTGCTGATGTATTTTTGGGAGTGCTGATGTATCTTTGGGGGTGCTGAGGTATTTTTGGGGTGCTTTGGGGGGCAGTTCCAGCGGCCCCAGGAGCAGCACATCCATGGGGAATTCTCTCAATCCACGTGTGTCCCTGTTACCCGGGCGGGTTTTTGCTCACTCTGATGTATTTTTGGGGGTGCTGAGGTACATTTGGGGGTGCTGAGGTACGTTTGGGGGGTGCTGAGGTATTTTTGGGGTGCTTTGGGGGGCAGTTCCAGCGGCCCCAGGAGCAGTACCCCCCGCTCAAGTTCGGCACGGTGCCCAACGGCAGCACGGAGAAGAACATCCGCAGCAACTACCCGGCCATGCACAGCTACATGGTGCGCTACAACCAGCGCGGCGTGGAGGATGCACTGCAGCACCTCAAAACCGGGTACAGCACGGGGGGAACGGGGGAAACGGGGGGAGAATAGGGGAGAGAGTGGGGGAGAGAGTGGGGGAGAATGGGGGAGAATGGGGAGAGAGAATGGGGAGAGAATGGGGAGAGAATGGGGAGAGAGAATGGGGAGAGAATGGAGAGAGAATGGGGGAGAATGGGGAGAGAGAATGGGGAGAGAGAGAATGGGGAGAGAATGGAGAGAGAATGGGGGAGAATGGGGAGAGAGAAATGGGGAGAATGGGGAGAGAGAATGGGGAGAGAATGGGGAGAGAGAGAATGGGGAGAGAGTGGGGAGAGAGAATGGGGAAGAGAGAATGGGGAGAGAGAGATGGGGAGAGAGAATGGGGAGAGAGAATGGGGAGAGAGAATGGGGAGAGAGAGAATGGGGAGAGAGAATGGGGAGAGAATGGGGAGAGAGAATGGGGAGAGAGAATGGGGAGAGAATGGGGAGAGAGAATGGGGAGAGAATGGGGAGAGAGAATGGGGAGAGAGAATGGGGAGAGAGAATGGGGAGAGAGAATGGGGAGAGAGAATGGGGAGAGAGAATGGGGAGAGAATGGGGAGAGAGAATGGGGAGAGAGAATGGGGAGAGAACGGGGAGAGAGAATGGGGGAGAGAATGGGGAGAGAGAATGGGGAGAGAGAATGGGGAGAGAACAGGGAGAGAGAATGGGGAGAGAATGGGGAGAGAATGGGGAGAGAACAGGGAGAGAACGGGGAGAGAACGGGCAGAGAATGGGGAGAGAGCGGGGGGAGAGAGAATGGGGAGAGAACGGATATGGGGGGAGAAAATGGGGTATGAGAAGAAATAATGGGGAGAGAATGGTGTATGGGTGGAAATAATGGGGTACAGGGAGAGAAAAATGGAGTTTAGGGCAGAGAAAATGGGGTATGGGGTAAATAATGGGGTATGGGGGAAAATGGGGTACAAGGGAGATTAATGGGGAGAAAATGAGGTACAGGGGAAATAATGGGGAGAAAATGGAGTTTAAGGGGAGAAATAGGGTTAA
>JAREIS010002363.1:0-12414 GCA_030060385.1 Muscicapa striata striata | reverse complement strand
CAGTAATCAAAATCAAAGGGGTATCTATTACCGAAGGGAAGGTGGGGGAATTAATAACTGAATGTGCTTAGAAATAATAATAATGGTGGTAATTACTAAAATTGAGAAAAAAAAAAATACCCTTACCTTAAAACCAACTTTCAAAAATAATTAGTGGAATAACCAAATAGGGAGGAGAAAAAAAACCTAAGTTTTATGTTAATTGCATTTTTTGGACTCTTTCCCCCCTTTTTTTCCCCCCCTTCATTAATAACCAACGGTGGTTCAAGGAACAACAAATCCAATAACCCGGTCAAAACAAAAAAAAACAGTAATGAATTTAAAACTATAAAAAACGAAAAAAATTTAACCCCAAATGTATAAAGGGAAAAAAAAAAGGGGGAAATTTGTAATTGATAAAGATCTTTTCAAAAGTATTGGGGTTTGTTAAACAGAATAGGTCAAATAACATAAACACTAATAAAAAAATATATAAAAATCATTCTTTTTAACCCCTTTTAAATATTTTTTTCAAAAATAAGTTGTACTACACCAGTTAAAATTCTTTCCCATGTCCGAAGATTTTCAAGCTCAAAATTCCCTCCCCCCGTTATCAATGCTGCAAAAAAAAGCTTCCTGATTTTGCTGGTTTTATCCAAGAAGATGGTTTCTTGAGACTTGACTATGCCCAGAACTTTCAGATGTTTTTTAACCCCCCTTCCCAAAAATGTAAAAAAACCAAAAATTATTATCAAAAAGCCACTAAAAAAGGGCAAACCCCCAAGTTGATGGATGGAGGGGGATGACCCTCACACCTACCCTGTTGTTTTAAAAAAAAAGCAATCTGAATCTGTGAATTAACTTTTTTTTCATTTTAACATGTCGTTCTTTTTTCTGAGGGAAAATTCAACTAACCCCTCAAGTCAAATTTGTGCCCTGCCCAGTTGAACTTCCCCACCCTTTTAAACCCCTCAACCTTTCATTCTGTTTCTGTTCCCCCAGGGGGGAGGGGACAGGGGGTTGGCCTCCCAAACATCCTTCTCCCCCGGCTCCCCCGGTGTGTGGTCCCCCCCGGTTACCCCCAACTCCCAGGCCCTCAGCTCCGCTCACCCGGCCCCCGGTTTGGGCAGCAGGGCCCCGGCCCTCCTCCGGGGCCCGGGCCCCCCTTGGCCCTCGGGGAGTTTGGGGTGGAACTCGGGAAAGGGGCAATTCTGCGGTGCGGCTAATTAGGAGCATCAGTGCATGGCTTTGATTTCCTCCAAAATGGGAAAACTGTCCCAAACCCCTGTGCACTGGGAGGGAGATTTCTATGTGTTAATGACACTGCACGTATCAGTGTGCCCGAGCTCTCTGAGTACAACAGCTCTTGTGCTTGTGGCCGTGTGTGCATTGGTGGAGGCTGTGCATGGGTGGGTGTCTGTGTAGCACGGATGTGCTGGGGTGCGCCGGTGTCTTTGGAGGGCAGTTTGTTCTCTAAATAAATTTCATAGCCAAGCCTAAAGCTTTGATTTATACTGACCTTTTAAATCTAACATGTCAAACAAGACTTTTTCAAATGCACCAAGGAACAAGTGCCATTATTATGTGCATCCACTGCTGCTCTTGCCCACGTCCCCTGGAAACTGCTGCCATCAGGACGAGAGGCTGTGCCAGGTGCAAACCTCTCTAGAACTGTAATGCTCCCTGAGCCAGTTCCCTGGTGCCAGCAGTGCTGGGCAACTGCCTTAGGGTGAAGCATGTGGGGCAGCACTGGGGTGGAAATGGCCATGAAGAATAGAACTGCCTGCTAATATGCATTCTCCATCAGAATTGGCACAGGCCAGGTGGGGCTGTTGAAGGGTGAGTGGGCCTTACTGACCACCCCTTGGCTCTCCAGCTCACGGATCATCTTGTGGATGGGGATCATGGCATCTTGGTTCGTCCGATACTGCCAGTGGTGCACTGTCAAGGTGGCCATTGGTCCTTGTTGCTCTGTCACTTTCAGGAGTCCCACTGCAGATGGATTTTCTGACAGTCCAGGCAAGGTGTTCAACTGCTCAGTGCCCTCTGCCTCTACAGCAGCTATTCCAAAAGCCCACCTGAGTCCCTTTGGGTCTTTGTAGTAGCTGTTCCAGAGGAAGTCTTTGCCCAAAATACATGGAGCCTCTGGGCCAGTCACAGTTGGGTGTTTCTGCCACTCCTTGCCAGTCAGGCTCACTTTGGCTTCCAACAGAGTCAATACCTACGATTCCCCCATCATCCCAGCAGTGGAAACAGGTTCTGCCACCATGTCCCGATGGCATTAGGGTACACTGCACACCAGTATCAACTAATGCCTCTATTTCTATGGCTCTGATGAGCCAGGCCATTGGATCCACATTGTTTTTCCTGTGCCTCTCCCTGCCTAGATACAGGGCCCCTCTAGCCCTGGTTATTATTTCCTTCCTGGGCATACATACTAGAGGTTCCTTCAAGGGGATTCGACAGATCATCTTCCCTTCTGTAATACACAGCACCTTGGTTATGGGAGGCTGAGGCTCCTTCACTTTAGTGGAACTCCCTGAGTTGGTGCACTCGTGCTGCCAGGACAGAAGTGGGCTTCCCATCCCACCTTCTCATGTCTTCCCCATGGTCATGCAGACAGAACCACAGGTCAGCCTGTGGGGTGCATCCTCTCTCCCTAGCTGCGGGATGTTGGGCTCTGACTTTCGGGCCTGTGACTTTCACAGGTGCCATATGGGAACTGTTCCTCCTCACCTCCTCCCTCATCTCCTCTTGGAAGCTCTTAATCCCAGCAGAGACATGAGCCTGCATGGGTCCATAGATCGCACTCTCATAGTTCCTCAGCTTATTGGCGACAGCACCCACTGTCTCTCAGCTGTTATCAGCATTAATTCTTGCAATAAAAGTGGTATATTGAGATGGCCCCAGGTTTGCCAGATTCCACAACATCTGCCCTGTGCACCTGACCTTGTCAGGGTCATTGTCATGCTGTCCATCCCTCCCAAAGAGTTCCTCCAATACTGCCACTTCTCTCAGCTGCTAGATCCCTTCCTCAAGGGTCTTCCAGCGCATTCTATGGTGGTGCTCCTGCATTCTCTCTCTGTGGACAAACCTCTCTCTCACACTCATTAAAAGCCGCTCCCAGAGGGAAAGGGGGCCTGGCTCCCTTACAAATACCTGATCCACACCTGAGTCCTGGGTTAAAGGTCCCAAATTTCTTGCCTCAGTAACATCCAGTTGCACACCTGTATCCATAAGGTTCCAGACCCAAAGTAATCAACTTGTAAAAGCCTCACTGCACCATCGTGCAATGTCTTTTTGCAGATTACAAAGATTTTTATAAGACAGGGACTCGATGACAATCTCAACCTCTGGTTCTCCTGCTGTTTCTGGTGGCCCTCCTTGCTGAGCCTTATTATCTAGGTGCTTCGTTTTCATCAAAAAATTTTAAGTTTCCATTGGGGCAACTGCTGCTGGCTGTGACTGCCCTTGCAGTTCAGTTGGAACCTGACAGATGTAATGTTTGTGGAATCCACTGCAGCACCATCAGACTCTCCCTTTCTAGGGCAGGGGGAGGGTTTCTCACCAGCTGGGGAAAGGCACTCCTTCAGTATCTGGCCTATCTCCTTCACTAGAACCCCCACCCACTCTGGGTGGTTCCTTTCTGAGGTGGGCTGTGGGGCAGGATCAGGCTCTGGGGCAGCATCCCTAGTCTCTGGGGTAGGTATCAGAGTGGTTATCCAAGCCAATATCCCCTTATCTCTGAATGTGAAATAGAATAGGTTGAACAGGCATATCAGCAACACCAGCCACTGTATGATATCATTAGCATTTAGAGGAGATTGGAACCCTTCAAAAACTGGTGGGGTGGACCCAAAAAACTGGGTGAAGGGTTGGGAGAAAATTGCCCCTCCTGTCACTTCCTCACAATAAGTACCATTACTAAAGTAATCCCAAAAACATACAGTTAGAGTGTGATAGCTCTGAATCCATGTACCCATCTTCCAGAGGAAATTAAAAATCCATGAATTCCTCACCTTATCAACCCACAAAATGAACTGGATAACAGCTACAGTAGCCTTAGTTATAGAACCCATCTTTAGATAAGGGGCTGCAAATGGGAGAGACATAGCTGTGACCATGTGCAACCCAAACCAGGGTAGGCTAGACCACATGGTGCCACCTAACACAAAAACTTAGGTCCCTAAAGAACTGTTATTCCTTTTCACCCTTTCCTCATGATGCCCTCAGGTGCCGCCGCTGGGCACCAAAATCTCTCCTGGTTTGAAAAAAAGACAGGTGAGTGCTAGGGAAAGCAAGGCCTTCCCTCGAAATGGAGAAAGTAAATCCTTCCCTCTGAATTAGTATAATTTTGAAATTAAGCAGCTCTCAGGCAAAGATATGGGGATAGGAATAACAGTTCTTTACTAGTATGTATAACAAGGCAAACAAAACAACCACTATGGAATTCACAACAAACAGAGCAGTAACCCAGTTCCAGTCCTTCTCGGCCTCAGGCACTTTTCCCCTGTGGTGCAGTTCCTGTCACAGTGTGCAGGGAGCTCTGGCAGATTCCCGGTGCACAGGGCAGATGCGACGATCCTGCGCAGCTGCAGGGGTGCTGGGGGTGATGGTGGCTGTGTCCCAGATGGGAAGGGGATGGAGGAGAGGCAGGACACTCGGCAAACAGCAAGCTGAAGCGGGAGGGCATCCAAGCAGGGGTGAGGGGCCAAAACAGAGAGGCAGCTCCCGGCTTTGGGATGGTGGGGGTGGGTAGCAACGACCTTTTTCCTCCAAAGCCAAAAACGAGTGAGAGCCAGCAACTGCCCCCACCCTCCTTGACCTGTTTCTAATCTCACGGTGTTCCCCCTTTCCCTCCCCTACCCTCCCCCCACCCTCCAAGAGAAATTCCCAAAAGACCAGGGAGGCTCCCCCTCCAGTGCTAGGACCTAACCATCAGTGCTTTTTAGCACGTCAATGGGGAAAAAATTCTAGGGGCAGAGAGGAAAGGAAAAAGCAACCCTTAACAGATGCTTATCCAATTCTTTGCTGATTTGAGGTTTATCAGCTGTTGCAGACACTGGGATGATGGTGAAATGTTTTAGTGCTTGGTAATACTGTAATTTCATGTGTTATTAATTATATCTCTTACTGGAATTGTTTGGGACTGCTGTATCTGAATTATCCCTGATTGCTGTTTTTGGTTTTACTCTATTGTTTTGTTTTGATGTTTCCTTCATATTTATGGCAAGAGTTATGCATGCTCTTTTTAAAACAAAGAATTAGCTTCTAAATATTTATATATTTACATTTTAAAAATTGCGATATTTATTAAAAAAAAAATCACTCCTCAATTGAATGCACAATGACGAAGTCTAATTAATTCATTAACTTAAGGAGAAGGTATGCATGTATTTTTACCATCATCAAGTTCGAAGTAATCACCTGTTTATTCAGCCAAACATCAATTGCTTCCAAGAAAATGAGGCCAGTGAGAAGAAAAAGAAGCTAATCACCATGCAGCCTTCGTGGTCATAACACAAACAGAAGTAGGACTGCCAAGACATGGCTGTGTCTGGAAATTTAGAGGCAAATTGCCAACAAAAGCCTTAGGGCATCATCATGGTATAATGTTCCTGCTAACCTTCTTCAGTTATTCCCTGTTGCAGGATCCAAGAGCTCATTCACTGATGTCAAAGATCAACATTTCCAGCTATGGACTATTTGGACTATAAAACAATGGTCATTCATTTCCATTTCCCTAGAAGACATTGGACATTATTCTTTTGTTTTCTTATGCTGTGAAACCTTGTGTCAATGACATGATAGAATTTGCTACGTTTTGTTGATTGTAATTGGTCTTTTATGTCTTATCCCATATCTAATCGATAACAAGTGATAACCTTAATGTGATAACACCCCCACAAGAGTGAGCTAAGTAACTTGCTTCTTCCCTTGTGAAAACAATCTTAAGCATGAAAACAATTAACACAAAAAGCTATTCTCATAAAAGAGCCCTTTGCACCTGCAATAAACAAGAAATCTGTCTCATTAGAATCAGTGAACAAAATATATAAACTAACCAAGAAGAGAGAAATTTGATTGACAAGTAAAATACCTTTTACTAACCAATGGAGTAATTGGCAAGAAAACTATTAACCAAATAAAGTTACACACGAGTTCTGTAAAAACTGTAAAAAATAAGCTGTGTGAAGAAAAAATTGGGGTTTCCTGCATGAAGAAAATGGAGTCATGGCTGTTTTATTACAGCAATTGTAACTTCTAAACACTGAGTCTGTGGTTAATAGTTCTCACCCAACAGCTCCTCAGGCAAGAATGCTGCAGCTCCAGAGAGAAACCTCATCCCAAATTAGATGTATGCTGTCTTCTGCCACCCTGTTTGCAATGTGCCCTCGCAGATGGGTGTCACAGAGCGTTTTTACACTTTTAATAAAAAAGGAAAGGGCAGTTGTTGCAGTGCAAGCTGCTTGCAATAGGCGCTGCCTTGGAAAGCCGGCTCGGTACCATGGGCCCGCCCCGGGTGGATTTAACCCGGTCGGATTCCACCTGGGCTGCAGGATGGGATTGGCCAAAGGAGCTGGGCAGCACCAAGACCTCAAGCAATGATATGCTCAGGCATGAGGATTTTGGACCCCCAATAAAAGGGAGCCTCCATGAATAAACTGTCACTGTTGTGCACACAAGGTGAGCAGTGTGTCCTGTCTGTCTGCAGCTCTGCCTCCACCACGAGGCTGCCAGTCAAGCAGTTACAGAGTGGGACCCCTCCCAATGCAATTTGGGGTCCCAGTCCCCTTTGTTCCCCCCACTCTTCCCCCTCTTCCCCATTGCCCCCCCAATCTACCACCCCTGTCCCGCATTATTGGTTTTGGGGTTTCCAGGCCCCTTTTCCCTCAATTCAGGCACCACCTGGAAGCTTTTTCCTGGGAAGAACCCCTGATTTCTGGGAGTTTTGGAGGGGGACAGTTCTGTCTGGCTTTCCCCTCCCTGTTGGGGCCTCTCAGCTGCCCCTGACACCCTGGGGGTGCTGGGATTTCCCTCCTGGGGACAAGGACGTTCATTCCCTTCCAGGAGCCCAATGCCCGGCTGGGGCTCCAGGGCAGGGGGTCCTTGAGCAGCTGCCCCAGAACCTCCGCCAGGGTCTCCCAGCGCAGCCGGAGCCACTCGGCCTGGGGTCCCCAAAGCCCTCAGCAAGCCCCAAGTGCCTCCCAGGAACCCTCAACTCCCTCAAACCCAGCATCCCCCACAGACCCTGCAAGTTTCCCCCATGGCACCGGCTGTGGCCATGTCCCCACATGTCACTGGCCATGTCCCACCATGTCCCCACCCATGTCTCAGTTCAGTGTCTTTATTTTTACCCCAATGTTGGATGTTTTAAAGGGATGAAGAGAAATCAAAAGCATATCAAGGCCAAAGAAAAGCATTTCTGTGTTTATGCAAGCTGAGGATCCACGTGCTCGGGTGGAAGAACCTTGTTTGGAGGGGTTTCCATCTCACTGTCTCCAAAATCTTGGTCTTTGCCCCAGTTCATCAGCACTTTGCTGCGGAAGACACCCTTGGGCAATAGGAAATCAAAATCCAGGAATATCTGAGGTTGGATGTAGTGGTTTTGGTTTATTAATTTGAACCTTTTTTGTTGCAAGATAGGATTAGGAGGAAGGCAAAACACAGGTTTAACTTTAAATGGTATAAAGAGAAATTTTATTACTAGAAACTATACGAAAAAAAAGAACCCTAGAATAAAACTTTACATTATTTTTTCATACTAAAAATGTACAAAAAAAGACCCAATTTACCAACTTTAAAATAACTTTTACAAATATACTTGAAAGAGGAGATTTTTTTTTTTAATCTATGAAGATTTCTTCACAAGAAAGTTTTTGTTTGGTTTTCATATTAGAGGGATTAGCCACCTGGGAGAATTGAAATCTGATTACTATCTAAAAACCCTTTTTTCAAAATAACAGTTTTCCTCATAACTTTTACTAAGGACTATATTAATTTATGAGGCAAACTTCAAGGATTATATCAGATTAAGCAACAACTTACTTTATTTTTGAGAACAGAGGTTATTTTCTTTTTCTTTTTTTGGGGAAACAGCCATGGCTTTTTTATTTTTTAAATTTAGGGGACTATAGCAATTTTAACATTTTCTTACTTTAATATTAATGCTTTTGTTTATACTTACAGTTAGAGCAATCATATTCCCTTCATAATATTTTTATGTGTCATAGGGAAATAAGAGATTTTTCCCCATAGTTAAAAAAAAAAGAGAAATTTTAGTTCACAACTTTGCTTCTTTCATTATTTAGGATTTGACATCTCTTTTTGTTTGATTTCAGTGTTTTTATACTGTTTCTGTGTGTAATTTTTTTTTTTTTTTTTTAAATTTATTGAGGAGAAAGAATACTGTATCTGTAAAGTTTTATTCTGGACATTGAAAGAATTAATACCTTACCCGGGCAGCAGAGGTTTTGTGATTTTTCCAGGTGGGGCTGTTGAGTTATTTACAATAGAGAGTCTTTCCAGGCCACGATGGGGGCTGGGTGAGGACTGCAGGGTTTAGTCAGAGAAGCGCTGATGAGTTTCTGGTTCCATGGCTGTTCTCCGGCGCCCGCTGCGCTCAATTCCAGCCGCGGGCCGGGGGCTCTTCCTCCACCCTGCCCAGCAGACAAGGCTGTGGGGCCTTCCCAGAACGGGGCTCAGCTGTTTTTCCCCCAGGCCCGTGGGCAGCGGGGCGGGCCCGGCCGTTCGGAGCCGCTCCGGGCCGGGGCAGGGCAGGGTTCTGCCGAGCCGCGGCCGTGCCGGGGGGCAGGGATGTGAGCAACGGGCCTTGCCTTTCCTTTCCCTGGATATCGGGGTCCCTGGCTGGAAACGGGGCCCGGCAGCTTCCTGAGCTCTGAGTCAGAGCCCGCCTGCCCCTGCCCGGCCCGGGCAAAGTGGAGGGGCCTGGGCTGGTGTTACTGTGTGAGAGGCTGGAAGGGAAAGAGAACTGTCCCGGGGCTTTTTGTCTTTATGTGTGTGTTTCACAAGGAGGCAAAAACTTGCTTATTGCTGAAAAAATGTGCCAATATTAAAAATCCAACACTGATGAGCTCTTGTCAGACAAAAGGGAGTCTGCCCAGGTCTCGGCAGATAAAACATTTGAGGAAATCTTTACAAACCACCACATGGGAAAAGACCTCCAAGACCATTCAGCATTCCTGGATGCCACCAGAAGATAGGATTGAAAGCAGAAGAATTTCTAGGGTTGAAAGTCAACAAATCCATTCTCCCCAGAGAATTCCCAATGTCGGTTTGCATCCCAATGGATGTTCCTGCGCCTGCATTTACACAGGTGCCCACACAGGGAGACAGGATGATGCAGAGATCCCCCAGCCAGGTGTCTTCCCAAACAGATCAGCAGGACCAGGGATCACCAGGGCTCTGCCCAATGGGGGTCACTGGGGATCATCCAACACCGATCCTCCCATGGAGGATGGAGCTGGAGCAGAGCACGAAGCTCTTCCCACACTCAGGGCACTCACAGGGCTTCCCTTAGTGGAGCCTCCGTTGGTGCTGGGTCAAGATTGAGCGCGTGGAGAAGCTCTTCCCACACTCAGGACACTCGTAGGGCCTCTCCCCAGTGTGGATGCGCTGGTGGGCAGTGAGGGTGGAGTTTAGCTTGAATCCCTTCCCACAGTCGGGGCAGCGGAAGGGCCTCTCCTCTGTGTGAATCCGCTCGTGTAGGAGGAGATTGGAGCTGGTCTGAAACCTCTTCCCACACTTGGGACACCTGTAGGGCCTCTCCCCCGTGTGGATGCGCTGGTGTCTTCTCAGGTTGGAGATGAGCCCAAAGCTCTTCCCACATTCCAAGCAGGTGTAGGGCCGTTCCCCTGTGTGGACTACCTGGTGCTGCATCAGAGTGGAGATCTCACTGAAGCTCTTCCCACATCTCCCACACTCATAGGGCCGTTCCCCAGTGTGGATCCTCTGGTGCCGGATCAGCTCACAGCTGTAGCTGAAACCCTTCCCACATTCCAAGCACTTGTGGGGCTTCTCCCCTCCATGAGGCTTCTCCACCAGCTCTGAGCTCTGCCTGCATCTTCGGCCTCCTTCCCGGCTCAGGGAGGGTCTTTCCTCCTCGCAGCTCCCTGGGCTGGGTTTGCAGCCCCTCCTCCTGAGGGGTCTCTGGGGCTTTTCCTCCTCCTCCATCCAGCCACGCCTTGGGAATGAAAAATCCTGGTTTGGGAGAAAAAACAAGAAAACATCTCCATGGGTTGGGAGTTTCTCCTTGCTCAGTTTCATCGCAGGAAGTCACTGGGCATCTTGTGTCTTTAAGAACCTCAAAAGCACCAGGATTCAGCCCAAAAATCCTTTGAACATCAAGATTCAGCCAAGACCCTTTCCAAAATAAAAAGATTTAGCCCCCCAAAAAAACCTAAGCATCAACATTTAGTCAAAAAGGATCAGAAATCCCACAATTCACCCCTGTGAAAATTGTGGATCCTTCTCCACTGCCGCCTGCTGCACTTGGGGGCAAAAACTATCCCGGGGCTGGGGTAGAGGCTGCAGATACAGAGAGGACTGGAACCTTGTGTTGCTTCCTGTTTCTACTCTTCCTCCACATCCAGCGACCCTGCTCTTCCTTAAACTACTATTCCTCCTACTATTTTTCCTTCTCTTCCCACATGTACATTGTTTGACCATTTTGTCCTTCAGCCCTGCCTCCCCTTCCCTTCTCCTGCTGCCCCCAGGCCCAGCACCCCCTGCCAGCTCCCTCTTCCCCCCAAACCCACAGCATCCCAGCGCAGGGGCAGGGATGGAGCTGGGGCAGCTCGGGCTGGGGCAGCGCTGGGCTCTCGGCCGCTCCCGCCCGCACTCGGTCCCCACTGCAGCCGCTCCCGCCACGGCAGCGCGGGGGGGCCCGGCCTTGGCAACTGCAGAGTCCCCATGGCAAATGGCCCATGGCCTCTGCCCCTTCCTCTGTGAATGAAATTACTTTTACAGGACTCTTCTTTCTTCGTTGTGGACAGAAACCTCTGGTGATGTGAAGTTTTCCACACACCTTGGGGCTCGGCCGGAATTCCTTCCCCCGTCCGGGGCGGGGGCAGCGAGTGGAGCTGAAGGTGCCTCACCCACTTTGGGGATCGGCTCCCTTGGGGCGGCACACTGGGCATGGATTGGGGACCCGAGAGTGACCAGGAGACAGACGAGGGACACATCAGGGGGGCTGGGAAGAGTCGGCAGCCAGAGAGCTCTGAAAATCTCATCAGTGAGTACAGTGGGATCTTCGGGGACTAAACATGGCAGGGCACCCATGGAGGGGAGAAAGGGAAAGCCAGGAAGGGCTCCCGGCAAAAGGGATGATGATCCAAAAATAGCTCTGAAGGGTCCCTTGGGAGCATGTTGAGGGAGTTTGCACATTCTCCCAGAGGTAATCAAGGACACAGACATCCAGAGGGGCAATAAGGGAAATCCAGAAGGGATTTAGACAGCAGTATTCAGGGGATAAGTGGGAAAGATGAGCTGGTGTGTTTTATTCACCCAGTGTAAGAAGATGTGGGGGATGGGTTTTAAATGCAGGAGCTTTTATTTGTTCCTAATTTTGATTGTAATTTACTGAGAAGGGATTTGATGACTAATTTAGGAATACAAATTAATACTGTAAAGGCGATACAGAGTTGTGCCTTTGTCTGGCAGATGTCTGGCAAGGCCTATGCTAAAGTGAACACAAAAGTGTGGGCAGCTCCAGGAAAATAGGGGAAATTAGAAATGGAGCCTCTCCAAAGGACTGTGAAGCAACCAGGACAAGTGGTGTCTAAAAGCAATACCCTATTCCAAGGGAGGGAAGGAAGGGCTCACAGCCTCTTATTGAGTCCCTGCTAAAGGCAGGGCTTTTGGAGCCAGGGATCTCTCCCTAGAATGCTCCTATCCTGCCAGTCAAGAAATCAGATGGAATCCATAGAATGGTGCAGGACCTAAGAATAATAAATGAGATCATTAAACCCAGGCACCCCACAGAGTCAGATCCTTAACGCATCTTGAACCAGGTTCCCTCCTCACACTGACACCATTCAGTACTTGATGTCAAAGATGCTTTCTGGGGATGCCCACTCACACAGGATGCTAAACTGTATTTTGCCTTGGAGTGGGAACAAGAGGCAGAAGGGAAAATGGTAAAGACATGGATGGTCCTTCTGCAGAGATGCATGGAAGCACCAGCCTTATTGGGGCAAGCCTTGCAGAAAATATCACAAGAATTTACCCCACCCCAGGGACTGGGTTAATGCAGGATGTGGGTGACTTGCTCCAATCAGGAGGACAAGAAGTGGTAGAAGAATCCTCTGTGAAATGGCTGAATGTTCAGGCAGAAAAAGCAGCTTGCCTATTTGAAACAAAAGAACAAATGCTGGAGAAAAAGGTAAATATTTCGGTCATGGTTTGACTGAATTT
>JAREIS010002362.1:0-18307 GCA_030060385.1 Muscicapa striata striata | reverse complement strand
TTCAAAAGTTTTCCAGCAACCTCTACGGGACAGGGAGGGCCACAGCGGCAACCACGGTCCACCCAGGGGTCTGTAATTTTTTTTTTTTATACCATGTAGGTACTGATTTTGTAGCTACCATGTCATCCCCTATGGTCACTGTCTCCCCGGCTCGCTGGCCGTATCTCTCCCACAATTCCAGATCCCGGCTCCGTGGCTGCTTTGCTCATATGTTCCCCAGTTCTTCAGACCGTGCCCTGCATCTGCTCAGCCACAATTTTTTTCCCCTGGCTCTCAGCTGTTCCCTCACTGCAGTTCTTGAGACCAATGTCCCCATGACTGGTTCATGCTCCCACGCTCAACAGCACAATATATTTTCCCGTTTGTGACCTTTTCTTGTTTCTTGCCTTTCTGCGGCTGGCTGTAGCCATGGCCTTTTGCTACTTTGTATATTGTATTTCTGAGTCCCTTGGTTTCTTTTGACTCATCACTTACAGCATCCCAGAGAGTTATTCCCAGCCTTTCCCACACGAGAGAAACACTCCTGGGGGATGTTTCCTACTGTCAAAAACACTCTTGGGGTGGCCAAAAATCCTCTCTCCTCACCCCATCACAAGAGTCTTTTTAGGACCTCCGTGTCATACTTAACTGCTCTCTTAGAGAGAATGAACTGGAGGACATTCAGCGTGGCCTGTTCTCCTTTTGACACTGCCTTTCCCATCCTTCCAGCCGCAGCTGCTCACCTTTTCCCACTGTCCCCACTGCAGGGTACATATTTTTCTGGAGCCTTTCTCCCGGGACCCTTCTTTCTCCCGTACTCCTTGGAGCCGCCCTCCGACTCCCCAGCCGGTCCTGCAGCGCGCCTCCGACCGCGCCTCCGCCTTTTCACTCGCAGAGCCCTGCAGAGCCCAGAGGGTCCGATGCTCTGCTTCATTATCACGGTGTTAATCACCGTGGAGTCACCAACATGCAGGAACTCAGCACTTCTGAACAACTAACCAGTGGGATTAAACAGAAGCCACTTTATTGTTTACCTTCTCGAATATATTTTAATCCATGTCCAGGTGATCTACATATCTTATTGTGCCTCTGTTCTTGTCTCTCACTCTCTTCACCTCTTAGCAAAATTATTGTTTAGTACCTCCAGTGATTCCAGTACTTTTTAGTTCTGAACTTGGTATTCTGTTTTCCATCTCTTTCTATCTTAATTTAGCACATTTATGTTTGGCAAGCCCTGAAAGTTCGGGAGGTATGGGAAAGATAGCCAAATTATGTTGGCTCGGCCCCAGGTCAGCCATAGATGTTCAAACAGATTTACCAGTGCACCACAGGGCAGGGAGGGTACGGGACCATGGGGTGCCTCAGGCATGGACTCCTGTGCCCGGTAGGCACGGTGACTGTGGGGACTGTAGGACCCCTGAACTTTCCTGGTACCTCAGCAGTTCCAACCACTCATGGGACCCCCAAATCCCCACTGGAGCCCTGATTCCCACCCCATCCCTGATTCCCCCTGGACACTCCAAGCACCCCTGAACCCCTCAGAACATCTGCACAACCGCAGTACCCCCAATGCCCCCAGTGTCCCTGAACATCTGAACCCCAAACCTGGCTGGGAGGGGCATCAAGCACACTCCCCAAGGATCCTAAAAAGATCTTTTCAACATACTTGCACGGCCCTCCATGAACTCCCCAAATGCTGCAGGGGTTACCAGTGACACCCCAATGTTCTTCAAAGTGCACTCAGGGGTTCCCATGGAGCCCAAGACCCCCCAAATTCTATCCAAAATCCCCAGGACCCCCATCTAAGGTCACTGTGGGCTCAGTTTCCCCCAGCCCATGGGAGGCCATGGGTGCTGCCTGATCTCTGACCCCATTCTTGGGGCTTCTCACTCCAGGACCCCCATGCCCCTCTTTGTAACCCATCCCAGAGGTGCCACTGGTGGAAGCCCCGATGACAGCCAGGAGCAGGTACAGGAGGGTCCTGCCGACATTCACAGCCACTGCAGGGGACAGAGGGGGACAGAGCGGGGTCATCCTGAACCCAGGGGGTCCTGAACACCCCAGTGACCCCGTGTGACCCCACCTGTGATCCAGTGGTGTCCAGTGGTTCCCTGTGGTGTCACCTCCAGGGCCAGCTCTGGGCTGAGTGCCCGGAACACGCGGTGCCCGTCCTGTCCCAGCTGGTTGGTGGCCACGCACTGGAAGGTGCCCGAATGTCCCACATGGACAGCCCCAAGCTCCAGGAGGGGACCCCGGGCCACCTCGTGCCCATTGTGCAGCCAGGTGAAGGTGACAGGGGCTGAGCCCACCTGCACCGAGCAGCGCAGGGTCACGGGGTCACCTGGGCGCACCTGGAGTGCCGGGGGACCGGGGGTGATGGTGGCATTGGCCACGGGCACTGCGGGGACACAGAATGGGCCGAGGCCAGTGGGAAGGGACTGACACCATGTGTGAGGGGATGAGGGAGTCTGCATGGTGGCACCTGGAGACAGAGGGGATCCTTCACCCAGGACAGTGACCCCATGGTGTTGGGGGTCATCGTGTTGTGTGGAATGAGGGCATGTGATGGATGAGGGGTGGAGGATGAATATGGGATGAGGGTGAGGTGAGGATGGGATGAGGGATGCTGTGTCCAAGGTTGGGGATGGCTGTCACCTGGTGGCAGGCATGGAATGGTGTGGGTGGGATGTGATGTGTGCCATGAGGCACATCAACGGGGGCATCACCCCAATGCCAAGAGTCTCAGTGCCCTGGGAGGGTCACGCTCAGTAGGGTGAATGTGACCTGATGTGCAGTGGGGGATGTGACAGCTGGGTTAGGGATGCATGGCTTGGATGTCCTGGGTGGGGATACCTGGAGCCAGAGGGTCCCAGTTGCCCTGGTCTGTGACACCCAGTGGTGGGGGCTGTGAGCTGGGCTGGGATGGGGATGGTGTGGGGGCATGAGTGGAATGGGAATGTGTGGAATTGGGAATGCTGTGGGTGGGGTCTCACTCAGCCCAAGGGTCCCACTCAGCCGGGACAGTGACGTTCACTGAGGGGCTCTTTACCACCCATCACTAAGGATACATGGAGAGGTTTGAAGGGAATGAAAGGGAAGATTTTTGGGGACCCAGATAGGGATGGCCCGACCTGTGGATAATGGAGGGGCCTCAGAGAGAGAGAGGAGCGCCCACGGAGTAGTGAGGGGATCTGGTGAGAGATGCAAGCGCCAGGAAGGCGATGGGGGAACCAGGCATAGACCAGAGAAGGCAGGGCGGCACGCAGAGGGTTGAGCAAGGATGGGAGACCTGTGAGGGCAGTGGGGGCTCCCCGTGCCCATCCCCGCACTCACTGCGCACCGTGACGCCGAGCCGGGCGCTGCTCTTCCGCACGGCCCCCCCCTCGGAGCGCACCTCGCAGCTGTAATTCCCCGAGTGGGAGAGCCCCACGGCGGGCACCAGGAGCTGCGGGGACCCCTGCGGGCCCCCCACCAACTGCCCGTCCCGGTAGAAGCGGTACAGGAGGGGGGCTGGGGGCCGCAGGGGGCTGGGGGTGCTGAGGCAGCTGAGATTGAGGGGGGACCCCTCGGGGAGCTCGGGGGGACCCTCCAGCACCGGCGCTGTGAAGAGCTCTGGGAAGGAGATGGGGGAGGGGACTGTGACTCTGAGTCCACTGAGAAGTGCCTTTGGGGTGTCAGGATATTGGAGTTCCAGCCGTGGGGGTGCTCACCCTGCACTGTCACTGTCATCGGTGCTGACAGGGACATTCCTAAGCGCACTAAGCCCTGGCAGCGGTAGCGGCCGCTGTTCTGCAGCTCCAGTGGGGACAGGGACAGCTCGGTGTCCCCGGGGGACTGGCTGAGATCCTTCTCATCCTTATAAAAGCTCACGCTGTAGACCGGCTTGTCCTGCCAGCCCCGGCAGCGCAGTTCCACCGTGTCCCCCTCCGGCAGTGCCTGTGCTGGCACCTGCAGCACCAGCGACTCTGTGGCCTGAGGGTCCCGTCACACTGAGGATCCCAAGACAGGTCCAAAGTGGGTGCCCATGGCACCATGGACATCTGGGTGCAGTGCCCACTGCGTTGGTGGGTCCCAGGGACACAAAGAGCAGACCCGTGGCACAGCTGTCCCCACGGGGCTCCCACCACACTGGGATGCACTGGGATGTCCCTGTGGGCAGGGGACAATCTCTTGTCTCCAAGGACTGGAGCCCACCCAGACCTATCAGGGAGCCACCCTGAGCATTTCAGATCCCCCTTCACCAACAGACACCATCATGGGAGGGCTGAGCCCACTGCCCGGTCTCTCACATGTGTAGGTGTCACTCTCGGTGTCAATGAACCGGTCGGGTCCATCCTGCCACCAGTGCAGCCTGTCCTTGTACCAGGTGGTGTCCCCGGCTGTCCCTGAGCTCTGGCAGGTCAGTGTCACCCGGTCCCACAGCACCGCCGGCGTCCAGGGAGGCTCCACCAGGAGCTGGGGGCTCTGGGCACCTGCGGGTGACAGGGGACACCAGCCTGCCAGGGCCACCACGGGGCTGGGGACAGCGGGTTGGGGACATGGCATCCCCTGAGGACTCACCAGCGAGGCTGAGGGTCTGGGCTGGAAGGGAGAAGGGACAGGGCTGGGATGGGGTGGCCCTGCAGGGACAGCAGCACCTGGGGGACGGGGTGTAGTGTCTGTCCCCGAGCTGTCCCCACAGGAACACTGGTGTAGCATGGAGTTGTTGAGCACAGGGACACCTCGGACACCCTGGGCTGAGGCAGGACATGGGGACACTGTGGACACCCCATGTGTGCACAGGTCACCTCCACCAGCCCTACAGCACCTGTCCCCACAGCCTCATCCCCATGGTTTCTTTTCCCATATCCCTATCCCCACATCTCTATCCCCCTGTTCCCATTCCCACATCTCAGTTTCCCTGTTCCTGTCCCCCTGTTCCTGTCCCCATGGCCACCCCACGACTCTGGTCACACTGGGCTCCATGCCCATGCCCTGGCTCTGCTGGCCTTGGGGACCTCAGGGGACCCCACAGCCCCCCTGTGCCCCCTCCCCACCGCTCTCTGCCTCACCAGGGCCCATCCCCAGGGTGTCAGGCCCATGCCCGGGGCACTCACCCCACAGGAGCAGCGCCACCTTCCCGGCCATCCCGGTGTCCCCAGCCATGGGCACTGGCTGTCACTCGCTGCTGGGGCCACCTGTCCCCTGGCTGGCGGCTCTTCAGATGAAGGGACAGGAAGCGAGGTCATGTCTCGTCCACATGTGTAGGTGGCCCTCAGTTGGGGCAGGGAGGGGACAGGATGGGGGCAGGGTGAGGACCTTGTGGGACATGGGGGTGATGGAGGGACATAGTAAGGACAGGATGTTGCCAGGATTTGGAGTCTGAGGTGATGCAGGGAGCCAAGGATGTGTGTCCGGGGCACTGGAGTGGGGTCCCATGTGTTGGGTGGATTAATACTCAGGGATGAGGGTCCCAGAACAATGTGGCATCCAAGGATTTGTGATTATGGATTGAATGCCATGAATGAGAGTGCCAGGGTGCCAGTAGAAACCATAGTGGGGTCCAAGGGGCTGGAACTACCGGGAGCTACCCAAGCACAGGGGTCCTTGTGAATTGCAATCCTAGGGAATGACAGTCCTGCAGTCTGGGGGCGGTACCCCTGGTGGATTCCATGGGGTTCTGGGTCTGTGCTCCCCCCACCTCCAAGGGGAAGTTGAAAACCCTCCAAGGGATTTTTCCCTCTATTTTCCATTTCCTTCCTTTAATTCCTAAATTTCACAACCCCCCATTTCATGCCTTGATGATCCCGGGGAGCAACTGGGCATGGATCATGTTGGGGGAACCCAAGGGGAGAAGAAAAGGGGGTGAGGGGTCTGGAGGGAGGGTGGGGAGGCTGTAGGAGATGGGTGTGTTGGGTTGTCCTCCCCCAACAGTTTCACTTTCTCTCTCCTGCAGCAGAAGGAAGAGGCCATTTGTGCTCAGAGTCACACGGGGTGGGTTCTGTCCTGGGGGGCACATCCAGGGGGTCCTGCCTGAGGGGATCCTGTTCTGGGGCTGACACGTTCTGGGTGGATTTTGTCCCAGTGGTGACACATCCCAGCAGGGGAGATCCTGTCCTGGGGGATGGCGGTTCTGGGCAGGGTCCCTGGACACATTCCCTGAGGAAGTCCCTGTCCAGGCTAGGGCACATCCTGGAGACCCCTGTCCCGGGCAGGGGGGCTCTGCCAACCCCCTCTGTCCTCAGTGGGGCACTGTGACCTCTGTGACCTCTGGGGTGCCCCAACTCGGGGTGTGACCCACCCACTCTACACCCCCTCATTGGCTGCCCCCGCCCATCTGGGAGCCCTCAATCCCCATTTGGGAACCCTCACAGGTGCAGCACCTCGGCCCCATTGCACAGCCCACCAAGATCATTCTGTGGGTGAAAAACCCCAGTGGGGCTGACTGGGGGAACAGACATGGTCTGGTGTCAGTCAGGGAGGGCACAGACACCCCAAAAACACCCAAAGCCCACCCCCACACCCAAAACCCCTGCAGGGCCTCAGTGCTGGCAACCAGGAGATGGATGAGACCCTCCCCATGAAACACTTGTGAAGCTCTTGGGGGGCTTCCCCCTCCCTCTCCTGCTCCCCACAATCCCCCCACGGGGTTTCTGTCCTGAGGGGTTGGGACACTTTGGGTTTATTTGGTTTGGGGAGAAATCCTGTTCCAGACTTCCCCATTCTCGCTCGTCCCCTGCAGGATCTGAGCCAGCAAGAGCAGCTTGGGAATGGAGCCCCAGGCAGGAAGGAGCTCCCAAACTCCTGCTCCTTGAAGCCAGTGGCCATCCAAGTGTGGGGCCCAGCCATGGCCCAGCCCCAGTGCACAGGGATGGGCATTGGCCAGCCCTGCTCTGGCCAGCCCCAGCTGGCAGCCAGGACCTGAGGCTCCCCTGCCCCCTTGGCTTTGATTCTCGCAGCTTTTGAGCTGCTGCAAAGGTGAGAATTCTTTCTGTGGGGGAAAAGGCCTGGCTGTGGTTTGCTCAGCCCTGCAAGAAGCACAAAAGCCAGTGTGAGCCCAAGCAGTGGCTCTGCGAGGGCCTTTGATGGTTTTCAGAGCAGGGCTGGCTGGAAACCCCCCCTGCAGGGGCAGCTGTGAGGGAACCAGTCCGGAAATGCAGCAATTGATCATTTGGTGCCTGTCCCCAAGGGACTGAGAGAGCCCCAGAACTGCTGCAAATCCCACAAGGATCTGCTCAACAACCTGACCGGGACCCTCCTCCTTGAACAAAACCTGCAGCCCTCTGGAACCTCCCAGAAAGAATGTTTGTGTTCTGGATGTGGACACCAGAAGAGAGGGAAAAGTGTGGAAATATGGAGCAGGGGCTCCAGACATGGCTCTGGGGCACAGGGGTGTCCCAGCAGGAGCAGGGAGTGCCCAGGCAGGGGAATTCAGGGCAGGGTGCAGTGCATTTACCAGGGAATCAGAGCCTGAGGGACACACGGGCATTTCCACAGATTGCTGTGGAACCAAATGTACCTGGGATTTCCCATCATCAGGGCAAGGTTGTCACAGGCATCATCTTCAGTCTGGGCACCCCAGAGGTGCCAGGGCCCCATTGGGGACAGCGGGAATGCTCAGGGCCCCCAGGACAGAGGTGCCCAGGATGTGCCACCCCTGGGACAGGAATCCCAAAGGACATGGCACCCCCAGAGCGAGGAGCCTCCTGGGACAAGACCCCAGGACAAGACCCAGGCATCACCAGCCCAGAGGAGCCCTTTTTCCTCAGGGCAGGACCCCTCTGGCTGTGCCCCCCAGGACAGAATCCATGTCCTGGCCTCAGCATAAATGGCCTCTTCCTTCTGCTGCAGGAAAGAGAAAGTGAAAATCTCTGGCGAGCACGGCCAAAGAGCCCTATCCCCCATAGCCCCCCAACTACTTCCTGCACCCTCAGCCCCCTTTTCCCCTTCCTGGTATCCCCACCTGTTTCCTGCTCTGGTGTTCCCTCGGATGGCTGAGCCAGGAAACGGGCGAAGGGGAAAAAGCCCAGGGGTGTGTGGAGCAGAGCCAGAACCTCCCAGGACAAGCCTGGGGTGCCCCCTGGCCATGAGCACCCTGTGGGGGCTGTGCTGGGCTCTGGGTCAGCCCAAAATCTGATGCATCCCATGAAGGAGCTGTGACCCCAGTGCCCACCCAACCACTGCCCATCCTTGTGACACCCTTGGGACCCATCCATGATGCCACCATCCCCTTGGTCTCTCCTCCCTGGGAACCTCATCCCAGCACTCAAATTGCCCAGCACCACCATTACCTTGATCCCATCCCATGGGCTGATTCTTCCCTCAGAAACCTCATTCCCAAGGCTCCCTTTTTCCCCCTGTACCCCCAACTCTGGCACCCAGTGCCCTGGACACGAATCCTTGGCTCCCTGCATCACCTCAGACTCCAAAGTCCGGCAACATCCTGTCCTCACCATGTCCTACCATCACCCCCATGTCCCACAAGGTCCCCACCCTGCCCTCATCCTGTCCCCTCCCTGCCCCCACCAAGGGCCACCTGCACATGAGGACAAGACGTGACCTCGCTTCCTGTCCCTTCATCCGAAGAGCCGCCAGCCAGGGGACAGGTGGCCCCAGCAGCGAGTGACAGCCAGTGCCCATGGCCGGGGACACCGGGATGGCCGGGAAGGTGGCGCTGCTCCTGTGGGGTGAGTGCCCCGGGCACGGGCCTGACACCCTGGGGATGGGCCCTGGTGAGGCAGAGAGCGGTGGGGAGGGGGCACAGGGGGGCTGTGGGGTCCCCTGAGGTCCCCAAGGCCAGCAGAGCCAGGGAATGGGCATGGAGCCCAGTGTGACCAGAGTTGTGGGGTGGCTGTGGGGACAGGAACAGGGGGACAGGAACAGGGGAACTGGGATGTGGGGATTGGAACAGGGGGATAGAGATCTGGGGACAAGGATGTAAAAAAAGGAATCTTAGGGCTGTGGCAACTCTGGGGACAGGGAGACAGGGGGGCCGGGACAGGGACAAGGGCCACATCCCATGCAGATGGGCCATGGGGACAGGTGCCCTGGGAATGGGATTACAGGAAAAGGGCAATGGGGATGTGGCTGTGGGGACAGGTGTTGTAGGGCTGGTGGAGGTGACCTGTGCACGCATGGGGTGTCCACAGTGTCCCCATGTCGTACCTCAGCCCAGGGTGACCAAGGTGTCCTTGTGCTACACCAGTGTTCCCATGGGGACAGTTTGGGGACAGACAGCACACCAGGTCCCCCAGGTGCTGCTGTCCCTGCAGGGCCACCCCATCCCAGCCCTGTCCCTTCTCCCTTCCAGCCCAGACCCTCGGCCTCGCTGGTGAGTCCTCGGGGAATGCCATGTCCCTGCCCCGCTGTCCCCAGCCCCGTGGTGGCCCTGGCAGGCTGGTGTCCCCTGTCACCCACAGGTACCCAGAGCACCCAGCTCCTGGTGGAGCCCCCCTGGATGCCGGCGGTGCTGTGGGACCAGGTGACACTGACCTGCCAGAGCTCGGGGACCACCGGTGCCACCACCTGGTACAAGGACAAGCAGCGCTTGTGGCAGGAGAGACGCGACAGCTTCACTGTCACCGAGACTGGCATCTACACATGTGACAGACCTGGCAGTGGGCCCAGCCTCCCCGTGATGGTGTCAGATGGTGAGGGGGGATCTGAAATGCTCAGGGTGGCTCCCTGTTAGGTCTGGGTGGGTTTTCGTGTGTGGCCTCTCAGCCCTCGTGTGGCGAGAGCCTGTCCCCTGCACACAGGGATATCCCAGTGCACACCGCTGTGGTTGGAGCCCCAGTGAGGACGGCTCTGCCGCGAGGCTGTTCCTGGTGTCCCTGGAACCCTCCCGCGCAGTGGACACTGCACCCAGATGTCCCCGGTGCCATGGGCACCCACTTTGGACCTGTCTCGGGCTCCTCAGTGTGACGGGACCCTCCTGTCCCACAGAGCCGCTGGTGCTGCAGGTGCCAGCACAGGAGCTGCTGGAGGGGGAAACGGTGACACTGCGCTGCCGGGCCTGGGAAGACATCCCTGTCACCAGGGTGTGATTTTACAAGGAGAAGAAGGATCTTGGAGGGTCCCTCAGGAGCACTGAGATGTCCCTGTCCCCCCTGCAGTTACACGACAGTGGCCGCTACCGCTGCAAGGGCTTGGTGGGCATGGGTGTGAAAGTGTCAGCATCGATGACAGTGACAGTGCAGGGTGAGCACCCCAAGAGCTGGAATCCCAATATCCTGACACCCCAAAGGCACTTCTCAGTGGACTCAGAGTCACCGTCCCCACCCCCATCTCCTTCCCAGAGCTCAAGCCTGTGTTGGTTCTGGAGGGTCCCCCGAGCTCCCCAAGGGGTCCCCCCTCAATCTCAGCTGCCTCAGCACCCCCAGCCCCCTGCGGCCCCCAGCCCCCCTCCTGTACTGCTTCTACCGGGACGGGCAGTTGGTGGGGGGCCCGCAGGGGTCCCCGCAGCTCCTGGTGCCCGCCGTGGGGGTCTCCCACTCGGGGAATTACAGCTGCGAGGTGCGCTCCGAGGGGGGGGCCGTGCGGAAGAGCAGCGCCCGGCTCGGCGTCACGGTGCGCAGTGAGTGCGGGGATGGGCACGGGGAGCCCCCACAGCCCTCCCAGGTCTCCTCAGCCCTGCCTGGGTGCACCTGTCCCTCTCTGAGGTCCCTCAATTGTCCACGGCCCTGCCATCCCTGTCTGTTGTCCCCAGAGTCTTCCCTGTGGTTCCCTTAAACCCTCTCCATGTGTCCCCTAATTGAATCACCCATCCTTCCCTGTGGTCTCTTACGTTCCTCTCCAAACCTCCCCCCTCGACTCGCCCCCTTCTTCCTCACTGCGATCCTCCCACCCCTGTCTGATTCTCCCCCTGCCTGAGTCCCTCTGTGCTCCCTTGTGTTCCCCTCTCCTCCCATGTCCTCAATCCCTCCTGTGTCCCCCTGCAGGGGTCCCACCCTCGAGGGTTTCTCTTTCGGTGCAGCTCCCCGAGGCACAGGTGTCAATGGGGGACCGCCTGGTGCTGAGCTGCACAGTGGCCATTGGGACAGGTTCCCTGTCCTTCTCCTGGCACCAGGGGGGCTCAGGGACACTGCTGGGCACTGGACCAGATCTGGAGCTGCAGCACGTTGGGGACAATGACAGCGGCCACTACCAGTGCCAGGTCAGCAATGGGGACAGCATGGCCGAGAGTGTCCCCCTGAATGTCACTGTCCTGGGTGAGTGGGACCCCTAAACTGAAGGTAACCCCACCCACAGCATCCCCATCCCTTCCTGCCAGGTGCCAGCCCTGTCTGTGTCCCTGCAGTGCCCGTGGCCAATGCCACCATCACCCCCGGTCCCCCGGCACTCCAGGTGCGCCCAGGTGACCCCGTGACCCTGCGCTGCTCGGTGCAGGTGGGCTCAGCCCCTGTCACCTTCACCTGGCTGCACAACGGGCACGAGGTGGCCCGGGGTCCCCTCCTGGAGCTTGGGGCCGTCCATGTGGGACATTCGGGCACCTACCAGTGCGTGGCCACCAACCAGCTGGGACAGGACGGGCACCGCGTGTTCTGGGCACTCAGCCCAGAGCTGGCCCTGGAGGTGACACCACAGGGAACCACTGGACACCACTGGATCACAGGTGGGGTCACACTGGGTCACTGGAATTGCAGGAGCCCTGCAGTGACAGGTGACCCTGATGTGTCCCTTCTGTCCCCTGCAGTGGCCGCAGGCCTTGGCGGGTCCCTCCTCTTTCTGCTCCTGCTCGTGGGTGGAGCTGTGGGCTGGCACCGATGGAACAACAGGGGTGGGTGACAATGCGGACAATGGGGGGACCCTGGGGAGCTTGGAGGCCAGTGAAATGTGGGGGTGATGGGGCGGCAGCCACACCCTTGACTTGGGCAGCACTGAGTGCTCAGGACCTTTGCTCAGAGCCCTGAAGGATTTGGGGTGGTGTTGGAGGCCTTGCAGGGATTTTGGTGGTTCATTCAGTGATCCTGGAAGTATTTAGAGGTTCCCCCTCCCTGCCAGGCTTGAGCTTCTGGAGCTCAGGGGCTGCAGAGCACTGGGGTGGTTCAGGGGTTCTGGGTGGCAGCAGGGATGCTCAGGGGTGCTGGAGGAAATTGAGGGTGCAGTGGAGTTTGAGGATTCCTTAGAGGGGTCACAGCCCTGGGGACCCCACAGTTACCCCTCCCCTCTTTCCTTTGCAGCTGCCAGGAAGCAGCAGGAAAGGTGAGTGGGGGGCTCCAACCACACTCTGGCCTTTGACCCCAACCCCCAAGCCCTCCCATTCCCTCCCACACATCCCCTTTATTCCCTCAGGGCCCCCCCGGAGCCCCCAACCCCCCCAGAGGAGGGGGAGGTGCTGTACACCCACGTCGTGAGCACCAAGCATTCGGGGGGTGAGTCCAGGCTGGGACACACGCAGAGGGACACGTCACCCATGAGTGTCCCTGCCCAGATGCCACAGCCAGTGTCTCTTGCAGTGTCCCCAAGTGCCACCACACTCCAGGATCCCCAGGTGACCTACGCGGAGCTGCCAGCAACCCATGGGCGACCAAAGGAAACTGGGGACATCAGCGGGAATGTGCTGTGACACTGGGGGCACTGGGGGATCTTGGAGATTCCACCCATGGGCCGCCACACACAAGTCCCCCCACTGCTCCCATGGGTGCCCAACATTCCCGGGTAGGTGGGCACAATGGGGGTCACGTGTGAGGCTGCACAGGGCACCCACAGTTCCCCTGAACCCCCAAAAGCTTCCCCTCCCCTCTCCGACTACCACCAGTGCCTCCCCATTCCACATCCAAATGCTCCCACAACCCTCAGACACCTCCCCATTCCCTCCCCACTCTGCTCCCAGTACCCCCAGGTACTCCCTATTTCCCCTCCCAGTGCCTCTCCATTGCTCCCAGTACATTCAGCTGGTTCCCATTCTCTCTCCCAGTGCCCCTGTACTCCCAGTGCCTCTGCAGTGCCCCTCCCAGCACTCCCAGTACACCCACGGCTCCTCATCTCTCCTCCCAGTGCCAGGGGATCACAGGACTCGTTTCTGTTATATTGGCATCCAAATGCAGCTTTTTGATTCAACTGGCAGAGATGGTGTTTCTTTGTTCAGCTCTGTTGGGCTTTAGGAATGGGATTCTCTAATTTTGGGCTGCCCCTACAAACCAGTGCTCTGGATTCCCCTCTGCCCTGTCTCAAACCCCTCCTGGGCCGTGTTCCCCACACGATGATGTCACAAAGGCCCCAGGGGGGATCCAGAGCCTCCCCCTTTTCCAGGGCAGTGGGGATCAGGCCATGGCACAGAGTGGGGTGTCAGGGACAGGAGAATTTGGATGTCTCGAGACATTATGGAACCCCTGCGTGTGGCAGACCAGGGCCAGGCCTCACTTTTGGTGACACAGGGCCCCGTGTGTCGGTCAATCTGTCAGCCATGGCACACTGGGGACAGAGGGACACTCTGGCAAACCCAGCTCCTGAGTGGTCGACTGACCAGGAGTCCCAAGTTGGGACAGAGCCCTTGGTGGTCCCAGGGCTTGAAAGGCAGAGCATGAGGTGGCCAAGTGTGTGACCCTGTATGCTGTTGGAGTGTCTGCACCATCCATACTGGAAAACAGGAGTTGGAAACTGTGTTGGGTTAAAAGAGAAAAGTTTTCCAAGGAAAGCATTCCTGGAATGGGAAGAGGACTCGTACCTCTAAATGTTATAACTGAGAAAAATATGCAGCTTCCAGGCAAAAATGTGAGAAAACAAAAGCCGGAAAAAAATTAGGAAATTTATAGAGCAGAACAGAAAAAAGAGCGACAAGAGAATAGAAACTTCCAACCCACACAGGGCTGTTTGTTCATCTCTGGTGTAGTTCTGGCCACGTAGGGGCGCTGCAGGGAGCACTCCCGCCCGGCAGGGGGCTGCAGGGGCACTCCCGCCCAGCGAAGGCGCTGCAGGGAGCGGTCCGCCCAGCAGGGGCGCTGCAGGGCGCTCCCGCCCAGCAGGGGGCGCTGTAGGGAGCCATCCCGCCCAGCAGGGGGCGCCCCGGTGCCAGCTCCAACCCCTCAGGGGCCATGGCGGCCTCGGCCGGGAGGGACGAGCCCAAATCGCTCCTTTTGCAAACTCACGCTTTGCACCAATCGGTCCCGGCACCACCAGCGGCAGCGCCCGGGCAGGAGAGACGAAGGCAGCAGCTTGGATCCTGGTGCCCGCTGCCAGCGCAGCAGTGTCCCGGCCCAGGCACACACCCTGCGCAGCACCCGCCACCGCTCTCCTGATGCCCAACGCAAGGAAGGCAGCACCCAACCCCAGGCAGGGCTCAGGCCCACAGCAGCACCTCTCGTGCCTTTGCACCACAATTCCTGAAAACCCTCAGCCTTTCACTGCCTTTTCCTCCTTCAGCCCTGGCACAGCAGCTCTGGCAATGTTGAATTCCCCGGGCATGTTGAGGAAAGCAGGTGCTCCTTGCTGACACTGCCAGGGCTCCTCAGGGGCTCCACAGCACCTTTGGAGCTGCTGCTCTTCCTGGGCCACTGCTGGTCCCGACGCAGCAGCCACAGGGGGAGGAGGAGGAGAGGGAGCAGCAGACCCTTAACGAGCTGTTGTAATTAGGGCCGGGGTTCCTGAAGTTCAGCTGTGCTGCTGATCCATCCCTGTGCACACACACACGGCTCTGCTGCCTCTCCCGGGGATTTTGGGCTGCTGTGGCTCCATTAGACACATTTTGGGGCTCACACACCCCCAGCTCTGCCCACAAGCAGTTTTTTGGCTGCCGGGAAGGTTTTGTGGAGCTTCTCCCCTTGGCCAGTGCACAGGGATGGGCATTGGCCAGCCCTGCTCTGGCCAGCCCCAGGTGGCAGCCAGGACCTGAGGCTCCCCTGCCCCCTTGGCTTTGATTCTCGCACCTTTCGAGCTGCTGCAAAGGTGAGAATTCTGTGGGGGAAAAGGCCTGGCTGTGGTTTGCTCAACAACCTGAGCGGGACCCTCCTCCTTCCCGAGCTGAGCAGGCAGAGCTGAGAAACACAAACCATTTTTCCCATTTTATTGCAAAAGCTGCGTTTTGTGTCCAATAAAAGGAACAAGGGTCCTGTGCCCCCTGGCACTGAGGGAGGGAATAGGGAGCCCCTGGGTGTACTGGGAGCACTGGGAGCACTGGGACGGGGAGCTCTGGGCAGCCCCGCATGGGACCCCCACTCGTGGCCACCTCCCGGGCAGGGTGGGCAACCACGGGAGGCTGGGGAGGGTGGGGGAACACACGGGGGTGCCCTCGGGCAGGGACCTCCAGTGCTCCCAGTGCACCCAGTGTCCCCAGTGTCCCCAGTGCCCCCAGTGTCACTGCGCATCGTCGTAGCTGTCACTGCTGTCCTGCCTTTGCCCATGGGGTCACGGCAGCTCCTCGTGGTCACCTGGGGGATGTGGCAGGGGGGTCTTGCGAGAGACTCCGGGGCTGGGGACCTGGGTGGGGGTGACACCCGTGGGTGACGTGTCCCTGTCACCCCCTGCACTCACCCCCTGCACACTCAGTGCCCACGTGGGGGTCCAGCACTGACCCCTCCTCCAGGGGGTCCTGTGGGGATAAGGGGGGGTCTGGGTGGGGTCTGGGGAGGGGGAAGGGGAGTCCCGGCCCGAGCCCCCCACTCACCTGTCCTGGGGCTTCCTGGTGGCTGCAAGGAAAAGGGGAGGGGGTCAACATGGGGAACCTGGGACCCCTGAACGTCCCTGGGACCTCGGCAGTTCCACCCACCCATGGAACCCCCAAATCCCCAGTGGAGCCCCGATTCCCACTGCACCCCTGATTACTCCAGAACACCACAAGCACCCCTGAACCCCCCAGAACTTCTGCAACCCCTGCAGTGTCCCCAACCCCTGCAGTGTCCCCAACCCTCTGAGCAAATGAACTCAAAGCCCGGCAGGGAGGGGCACCCACCAAACTCCACCAGGACCCCAAAATGATCCCCCAACAGCCCTGCACAGCCCTCCATGACCTTCCCAAACCCTCCAGGAGCTCCCAGTGGCACCCCAGTGTTCCTCAAAGCCCACCTTGGAGCCCAACCAAGACCCCCCAAATTCCCCCCAGGACCCCCAGCCGAGGTCGCTGTGGGCTCAGTTTCCCCCAGCCCAGGGGCCCTGGGTGCTGCCCCCCCACTCTGGGGGCTTCCCCTCACTCCAGGGCCTCCCCCTTCCCAGAGTGTCACAACTTTTGCTGTAGATTATCATAGATGTCACTGGGTTCCCAAGGTTGCCCATGTGGCCCCTGCAGCTCCGTGTAGGTCGCCTGAGGATCCTCCAGAGGGGGGACCCTGTGGGAATAAGGGGGTGTGTGGGAGGGGATGGGAGGTCCTGAGGGTTTGGGGAAAACCCAAATCATGGTCAGAGCCTGCACTCACCTTTCCTGGTGCTTCCTGGCACCTGCAAAGGAAAACTGGAGGGGTGACTTTGATTCCCCACAAGCGCTCCGAATCCTGAACCACCACCAGACCCTCAATTCCCTCCAGGTCCCCCCAGTATCCCTGATGACGCTCAGAAACCCTGAGCCACCCCAGTTCCCCACCACCCTGAGCCTGCTGAGCCCCAATTCTGGCAGGGAGGGGCACCCTGTGAATTCCCCAAAGAGCCCTGATAGAACCCCCCACATCCCTGCACGACCCTTCAGCCCCTCCCCAGACACCCCAGGGCCCTGAGCCAAGGTCACTGGGGCCTCAGCCCCTCCCCAGTCAGGGGCTGTGGGTGCTGCCCCCTCCCCTTCTCTGGGGCCTTCCCAGCACTCTCCAGGACCCCTGTCCCCAATTGTCACCCACCCATGCGGATCCAGCAGTACAAGGCCACAATGAGCAGGACCAGGAACAACAGGGACCCAAGGACCCCTTCAGCCACTGCAGAAATAGAGGGGGACACACTGGGGTCACTGGGGTCACCCCAGAGGTTCTGCAATCCCAGTGACCTCATGAGTTCCCCTCCTGTGCCCTGTTCCATTTCTGTCACTGCCAGGGACAGAGCGGGGGTGGCCCTGGGTCATCTGTGATCTGGGGATCTCAGACCCACACAGGAACCCCGAGTGACCCCACCTGTGAGCCAGGGTGATAGAGTGGTCACCTCCGGGGTGTGAGGAAGTCCCGTCTAAAAGCCTCTCGTTTGTTTTGCCCAGCGACCGACATCTGAAGACCCTGAACTACGGTTTCCAGAACTCTGGCCTAGGTGGGCACTAAGCGGGCTGCAGGTGACCAGGATGTGTTCTCATGACAACCAGTCATGAGATTTGGAACTGTGTTCACTCAACGATGGAAGAAACAATGGGGCCCTGAGCATGGGTCTCACTGACCCGATAATCACATATGCTCTGCTCCCTAGGCTGCTGTTGAACTCTTCCCGAATTATACCTGCCTCTACAGAAACAATGGTCCCTAAGCCTTCCACCTTTTGGCCAGAGGCCACTCTCGCTCTGGAAAAAGACTATAGTGACTTTCTCAACTGAAGACCCCGAGATCTCCCCAGCGGTACTGGACAGCCTATTGGCCGGACCACAGGAGGCTCATCCATTCGTTGGTAGCTAATTCACCCCGTTTCAACCTCTCTCTCTCTTCTTTTCCCTCTCTTTCTCCCTCTCTCTATCGCATTTTGGTTTGGCACAAATAAAGTGCATTTCTGCAAAGATTAAACTGGTTTTTGTCCCTTTGCTGTGTCTTTTGCGCTCTGAGATCCTAAAAGAACCTTCACGACCCCGCACTAACTGGGCGGACCGTGACCTGGGCCAGCTCTGGGCTGAGTGCCGAACACGCGGTGCCGTCTGTCCCAGCTGGTTGGTGGCCACACCTGGTAGGTGCCCAAATGTCCCACATGGACCCCCAGCTCCAGGAGGGACCCTGGGCCTTCACCTCGTGCCCGTTAATACAGCCAGGTGAAGGTGACAGGGGCTGAGCCCACCTGCACTGAGCAGGCGCAGAGATCACGAGGGTCACCTGGGCGCACCTGGAGTGCCGGGGGACTGGGGTGATGGTGGCATTGGCCACGGGCACTGCGGGGACACAGACAGGGCTGAGGCTGGGGCAGGGGCTGGCACCCAGTGTGGGGCAGGGAATGGGGTGAGGAGTGTCAGATGGGGATGTGGGAGCCTGTGCATGGTGGCACCTGGAGACAGAGGAGCCTTTCAGCCAGGACTGTGACTTATGGTGGTGTTTACCGGTCACCCATTGGGGATGCTGTGGGTGAGGGAATCCAGAGCCAGAGGTCCTGGCCACCCAGAACGTGACCTGCAGTGATGGGGCTGTGGCCTGGTGTGCAGGATGTGGATGCTGTGGATGAGGTCACCCCCAGCCCGAGGTCTGCTCACCCAGAGCCCGGTGACATTCAAGAGGACGGCCACATGCCATGCTGTCCCCAATGGTAATGG